>CM063160.1:1681382-1752011 GCA_031885435.1 Passerculus sandwichensis | reverse complement strand
ACACAATCTCGTGAGAGTGAGGGGTCCCTGAATTTGGGGAGGGGTCCCTGGATTTGGGGAGGGGTCCCTGGGTTTTGGGGAGGGGGCTGGAGGAGGTTTGGGGCAGTTTTGGGGGGGATTTGAGGGGTTCTGGGGGCATTTGAGGAGGATCTGGGGACCTGGGGAGGGACCAGGAGGGGTCTCTGAATTTGGGGAGGGGTCCCTGAATTTGGGGAGGGGTCTCTGAATTTGGAGAGAGGTGTCTGGGTTTTGGGGAGGGGGCTGGAGGAGGTTTGGGGCAGTTTTGGGGGAATTTGAGGGGATTTGGGGCCAGTTCTTGTCCCCTCCCAAGGGACCCAGTGAGTCTGGGGGGGACACAGAATTTGGGGAGGGGTCCCTGAATTTGGGGAGGGGTCCCTGAATTTGGGGAGGGGTCCCTGAAATTTGGGGAGGGGGCTGGGGGGTTATTGAGGGGTTTTGGGGGGATTTGAGGGGTTTTGGGGGGATTTGAGGAGTTTTGGGGGCATTTGAGGGGATTTGGGGCCAGCTCTTGTCCCCTCCCAAGGGACCCAGTGAGGCTGGGGGGGAAACAGAATTTGGGGAGGGGTCCCTGGATTTGGGGAGGGGGCTGGAGGGGGATTTGAGGGAGTTTTGGGGGGATTTGAGGGGGTTTGGGGACCTGAGGAGGGACCCAGTGTGTCCTGAATTTGAGGAGGGGTCCCTGAATTTGGGGAGGGGTCTCTGGAATTTGGGGAGGGGGCTGGAGGGGGTTTGGGGGGGGATTTTGAGGCCCTGCAGCAGAAGGATTTGGGGTCTGGGGTGATCCCATTCCTGAGTGCATTTTTTGGGGAATTTTGTGGGTTTTTTTCAAAATTTTTTAAAAATTTTTTTAAATTCTCGGTTTTTTCCCAATTCTGGGTTTTTTTGGGTCTGATCCCGGTGTTTTCTCCCCCCAGAGGATCCATAGACCCTGGAGCAGAAGGATTTGGTTTTTGGGGTGATCCCATTCCTGAGTGCATTTTTTGGGGTTTTTTGTGTTTTTTTTTCAAAATTTTTTGGATTTTTTTTTTAAATTCCTGTTTTTTCCCAATTCTGGGTTTTTTTTGGGGCTGATCCCGGTGTTTTCTCCCCCCAGAGGGCCTGGAGGCCGTCAAGCAGAAGGATTTGGGGTCTGGGGTGATCCCATTCCTGAGTGCATTTTTTGGGGATTTTTGGGGGGATTTTGGGGTTTTTTGTGGGTTTTTTTCAAAATTTTTAAAAATTTTTTTAAATTCTTGGTTTTTTCCCAATTCTGGGTTTTTTTGGGTCTGATCCCGGTGTTTTCTCCCCCCAGAGGATCCAGAGCCCATGGAGCAGAAGGATTTGGGGTTTGGGGTGATCCCGTTCCTGAGTGCATTTTTTGGGGATTTTTAGGGGGATTTTGGGGTTTTTTGTGGTTTTTTGTTTTTATTTTTTGGGGGTTTTTTTGGAATTCCCAATTTTTTCCAATTCCGGGGTTTTTTTGGGGCTGATCCCGGTGTTTTCTCCCCCCAGAGGGCCTGGAGGCCGTCAAGCAGAAGGATTTGGGGGATGGAACCTTCGGGTTCGAGTATTTCCCCACCGTGCCCGGGAATTACACGGTGACCGTGAGCTGGGGCGGGCAGGCCGTGCCCCGCAGGTACCAACTGGGACAGACTGGGACAGACTGGGAGGGACTGGGAGGGACTGGGAGGGACTGGGAGGGACTGGGAACAAACTGGGACAAACTGGGAGGGACTGGGAACAAACTGGGAGGGACTGGGAACAAACTGGGACAGACTGGGACAGACTGGGAGGGACTGGGATGGACTGGGAGGGATTGGGGGGGACTGGGAGGGACTGGGACAAACTGGGACAAACTGGGACAAACTGGGAGGGACTGGGATGGACTGGGAACAAACTGGGAGGGACTGGGAACAAACTGGGGGAACTGGGAACAAACTGGGAGGGACTGGGGGGGACTGGGAGGGACTGGGATGGACTGGGAGGGACTGGGAGGGACTGGGAACAAACTGGGAGGGACTGGGATGGATTTGGAACAAACTGGGAGGGGACTGGGGGGAAGTGGGACAGACTGGGACAAACTGGGAGGGACTGGGAACAAACTGGGAGGGACTGGGAACAAACCGGGAGGGACTGGGGGGGACTGGGAACAAACTGGGGAGGAACTGGGAACAAACTGGGAGGGACTGGGAGGGGATTGGGAACAAACTGGGAGGGACTGGGACAAACTGGGAAGGACTGGGAACAAACTGGGAACAAACCGGGAGGGACTGGGAGGGACTGGGACAAACTGGGAGGGACTGGGGGGACTGGGAACAAACTGGAACAAACTGGGAAGGACTGGGACAAACCGGGAGGGACTGGGAACAAACTGGGATGGACTGGGGGGGACTGGGAACAAACTGGGAGGGACTGGGGGGGACTGGGAACAAACTGGGGGGGACTGGGAACAAACTGGGGAGGAACTGGGAACAAACTGGGACAAACTGGGAAGGACTGGGAACAAACTGGGAGGGGATTGGGAGGAACTGGGGGGGAGTGGGAGGAACTGGGAGGGGATTGGGAGGAACTGGGGGGGAGTGGGGGGGAGGGGGGGGGGGGTTGAGGGGGGGGGGGGGGAAGGGGGGGGGGGGGGGGGGGGGGGGGGGGGGGGGGGGGGGGGGGGGGGTGGGAGGAACTGGGAGGGGATTTAAGGGGGTCTGGGACAAACTGGGATGGACTGGGAGGGAATGGGATGGACTGGAAGGGAACTGGGATGGACTTGAGGGGACTGGGAGGGGATTGGGAGAGGGAACTGGGGGATACTGGGGGGCACTGGGATGGATTGGGATGGACTGGGACAGACTGGTTTGGACTGGGAGGGTTTCAGGGCCCTGGTTTGGACTGGTTTGGACTGGGAGACCATCGGTGCCCATTGGGGGTTTTTGAGGCCGTTCTGGGGCCGTTTTTGGGGTTTTTGGAGCAGGTTTTGGTTATTTCTGACCCCTCCGTGTTGTCCCCAGCCCGTTTGAGGTGACCGTGGCCCCCGAGGGTGACACTGGGTGACCATGGGTGACCATGGGTGACCATTGATGACCATGGGTGGTTTTTGGGGCCGTTTTTGGGGTTTTTGGGGCCGTTTTTGGGGTTTTTGGGGTGTCCCTGACCCCTCCATGTTGTCCCCAGCCCGTTTGAGGTGACCGTGACACTGGGTGACCATTGATGACCATTGATGACCATGGGTGACCATTGATGACCATTGGTGACCATGGGTGACCATGGGTGACCATTGGTGACCATGGGTGACCATGGGTGACCATTGATGACCATTGGTGACCATTGGTGACCATGGGTGACCATTGGTGACCATTGGTGACCATGGGTGACCATTGGTGACCATGGGTGACCATGGGTGACCATGGGTGACCATTGATGACCATGGGTGACCATGGGTGACCATTGGTGACCATGGGTGACCATGGGTGACCATGGGTGACCATTGATGACCATGGGTGACCATTGGTGACCATGGGTGACCATGGGTGACCATGGGTGACCATGGGTGACCATTGATGACCATGGGTGACCATTGGTGACCATGGGTGACCATGGGTGACCATGGGTGACCATGGGTGACCATTGATGACCATTGGTGACCATGGGTGACCATTGGTGACCATTGGTGACCATGGGTGACCATTGATGACCATGGGTGACCATTGATGACCATTGGTGACCATTGGTGACCATGGGTGACCATTGATGACCATGGGTGACCATTGGTGACCATTGATGACCATTGATAACCATTGATGACCATTGGTGACCATTGATGACCATTGGTGACCATTGATGACCATTGGTGACCATTGGTGACCATTGGTGACCATTGGTGACCATTGATGACCATGGGTGGTTTTTGGGGCCGTTTTTGGGGTTTTTGGGGCCGTTTCTGGGGTTTTTGGGGTGTCCCTGACCCCTCCGTGTTGTCCCCAGCCCGTTTGAGGTGGTTTTTGGGGCCGTTTTTTGGGGTTTTTGGAGCAGTTTTTGGTTATTTCTGACCGTGTCCCTCTGTCCCCAGCCCGTTTGAGGTGACCGTGGCCCCCGAGGGCGGCGCCCCCCGGGTCAGGGCCTGGGGGCCCGGCCTGGAGGGGGGGGTGGCCGGCAAAGCCGCGGATTTCATGGTGGAGGCCATCGGGGACGACGTGGGGACGCTCGGTGAGGAATCGCCGTTTTGGGATTTTGGGATTCTGGGATTTTGGGATTTTGGGATTTTGGGGAGGATTCTGAGTTTCCCATCCCCGGTTTCAGGTTTCTCACCCCAAACCCCTCCTGTGCCAGGGTTCCCATCACCAATTCCGTGGTTCCTGCCCCCGGTCTCTGATTTCTCACCCCAAACCGGGGGTTCCATGATGGATTTTGGGTTCCATGATGGATTTTGGGTTCCATGATGGATTTTGGGATTCCCTGATGGATTTTGGGGTTCCAATCCCTGTTTCTCCCCAGGTTTCTCGCTGGAAGGTCCCTCCCAGGCCTGTCTGGGATGGATTTTGGGTTCCATGATGGATTTTGGGGTTCCCTGATGGATTTTGGGGTTCCCCATTCCAGGTTTCTCTGTGGAAGGTCCCTCCCAGGGTTCCCTGATGGATTTTGGGTTCCAATCCCGGTTTCTCCCCAGGTTTCTCAGTGGAAAGTCCATCCCAGTCTCACCTGGAGTGTCAGGATGGGTTCCCTGATGGATTTTGGGGTTCCATGATGGATTTTGGGGTTCCATGATGGATTTTGAGTTCCCAATTCCAGGTTTCTCGGTGGAGGGTCCCTCCCAGACCCACCTGGGATGGATTTTGATTCCCAATCCATGATTTCTCTCCAGGTTTCTCGGTGGAGGGTCCCTCCCAGGGTTCCCTGATGGATTTTGGGGTTCCATGATGGATTTTGGGTTCCCCATTCCAGGTTTCTCGGTGGAAGGTCCCTCCCAGACCCACCTGGGATGGATTTTGGGGTTCCAATCCCGGTTTCTCCCCAGGTTTCTCGGTGGAAGGTCCCTCCCAGGCCTGTCTGGGATGGATTTTGGGGTTCCCTGATGGATTTTGGGTTTCTCCCCAGGTTTCTCGGTGGAAGGTCCCTCCCAGGCCCGCCTGGAGTGCGAGGACGGCGGCGACGGCTCGGGCCGGGTGCGGTACTGGCCGCAGGAGCCGGGGCTGTACGCGGTGCACGTGCTGTGCGACGGCACCGACATCAGGGGCAGCCCCTTCATGGCCGAGATCCGGCCCCAGACAAACGACAGCTTCCCTGAGAAGGTGGGAGAGACCCCAAAATCCCCTGAAATACCCCAAAATGCAGCCTGAAATCCACACAAAAATCCCCAAAATCCTGCCCCAAATCCTGCCCCAAATCCCCCAAATCCTGCCCCAAATCCTGTCCCAAATCCTGCCCCAAATCCTGCCCCAATTCCCCCCTTCATGGCCGAGATCAGACCCCAGACAAACGACAGCTTCCCTGAGAAGGTGGGAGACACCCCAAAATCCCATTAAATACCCCAAAATCCTGCCTGAAATCCACACAGAAATCCCCAAAATCCTGCCCCAAACCCCCAAAACCCTGCTCCAAATCCTGCCCCAAATCCCCCAAAACTCTGCCCCAAATCCCCCAAACCCTGCCCCAAATCCCCCAAAATTCTGCCCCAAATCCCCCAAAATTCTGCCCCAAATCCTGCCCCAAACCCCTAAAATCCCGCCTGAAATCCACACAGAAATCCCCAAATTCCTGTGCCCAAATCCAGCCCTAAATCCCCTGAGATACCCGCTAAAATCCTGCCCCAAAATCCCCAAATTCCTGCCCCAAAATCCCCAAATTCCTGCCCCAAAATCCCCAAATTCCTGCCTCAAATCCTCCAAAATCCTGCCCCAATTTCCCCCAAATCCCCCCAAATTTCCCCAAAATCCCCCAAATCCCCTGAAATCCCCCCAAATTTCCCCAAATCCCCCCAAAATCCCCCAATTTCCCCAAAATCCTGCCCCAAAATCCCCAAATTCCTGCCTCAAATCCTCCAAAATCCTGCCCCAATTTCCCCCAAATCCCCCCAAAATCCCCCAATTTCCCCCCAAATTCCCCGAAATTCCCTGAAAATTCCCCAATTTCCCCCGAATTTCCCCGATCCCCAGGTGAAGGCGCAGGGCCCGGGGCTGGAGCCCTCGGGGGTGGTGCTGAACAAAGCGGCCGAGTTCAGCGTGGACGCGCGGCACGGCGGGAAGGGAAACCTCAGGGTCTACATGCAGGTGGGGATTGGGGGATTTGGGGGATTTTTGGGGATTTTTGGGGATTTTTGGGAAATTTTTTGGGATTTTTTGGGAATTTTGGGGGGTTTGAGAGGGATTTTGGGGTGTTTCAGGGGGCTTTTTGGCCTTTTTTTGGTGGAATTTTGGGAGTTTGTGGGGTAGAGAAACCTCAGGGTCTACATGCAGGTGGGGATTTTGGGAATTTTTTGGGATTTTTTGGGAATTATTTGGGAATTATTTGGGAATTTTTGAGGATTTGGGGAATTTTGGGGGGTTTGAGAGGGATTTTGGGGGGTTTCAGGAGGGTTTTTGGGGGTTCTTAAGGGGAATTTTGGGAGGGATTGGAGGGAAGGGAAACCTCAGGGTCTACATGCAGGTGGGGATTTTGGGAATTTTGGGGGATTTTTTGGGAATTTTGGGGGAATTTTGGGAATTTTGGGAATTTTGGGGGGTTTGAGAGGGATTTTGGGGGGTTTGAGAGGGATTTTGGGGGGTTTGAGAGGGATTTTGGGACGTTTCAGGAGGGATTTGGGGGAAGGGGTTTAGGTGAATTTTGGGAGGGGTTTGGATGGGAAGGGAAACCTCAGGGTCTACATGCAGGTGGGGATTTTGGGAATTTTGGGGGATTTTTTGGGAATTTTTGGGAATTTTTGGGAATTTTGGGGGAATCTTGGGGGGTTTGAGAGGGATTTTGGGGGCATTTCAGCAGTTTCAGGGCAGATTTAGAGGCAATTTTTGAAGGGGTTTGGAGGGAAGGGAAACCTCAGGGTGCACATGCAGGTGGGGATTGGGGGATTTTGGGGATTTTGGGGGATTTTTGGGGGGATTTTTTTGCGGATTTTGGGGCAGAATTTGGGGGGATTTTGGGGTGGATTTGGGGGGGATTTTGAGGAAGATTTGGAGAGGATTTTGGGGCAGATTTTGGGGGGGATTTGGGTGGATTTTGGGGCGGATTTTGGGGGGACTTTGAGGAGGATTTGGGGGAGGATTTTGGAGCAGATTTTGGGGGGATTTTGGGGTGGATTTTTGGGAGGATTTTGGGAGGATTTTGGGGAGGATTTTGGGTGGATTTTGGGGAGGATGTGGGGGAGATTTTGTGTGGGATTTGGGGGGATTTTGGGGAGAATTTTGGGGGATTTTTTTCGGATTTTGAGGAGGATTTTGGGGTGATTTTGGTGCAGATTTTGGGGTGATTTTGGGGGGATTTTGGGTGGATTTTGGGTGGATTTTGGGGTGATTTTGAGGTGATTTTGGGGTGGATTTTTGCGGGGATTTTGGGCAGGATTTTGAGAGGATTTTGGGGAGGATTTTATGGGGATTTAGGGGCGGATTTTGGGGGGGATTTTTTTTGCGGATTTTGGGGCAGAATTTGGGGGGATTTTGGGGGGATTTTGGGGTGGATTTTAGGAGGATTTTGGGGTGATTTTGGTGCAGATTTTGGGAGGATTTTGGGAGGATTTTGGGTGGATTTTGAGGAGGATTTTGGGTGGATTTTGGGGGCATTTTGGGTGGATTTTGGGGCGGATTTGGGGGGGATTTTGGGAGGATTTTGGGGGGATTTTTTTGCGGATTTTGGGGAGGATTTTGGGTGGGTTTTGGGGCGGATTTTGGGGGGATTTTGGTGCAGATTTTGGGGGGATTTTGGGGCACATTTTGGGGCGGATTTTGGGGGGGATTTTTTTGCAGATTTTGGGAGAATTTTGGATGGATTTTGAGGGGACTTTGAGGAGGATTTGGGGGAGGATTTTGGGGCGGATTTTGGGGGGGATATTTTTTTGCAGATTTTGGGGCGGATTTTGGGAGGATTTTGGCGGGGATTTGGGGGGATTTTGGGGTGATTTCGGGGTGGATTTTGGCAGGGATTTGGGGTGATTTTGGGTCAGATTTTGGGTGGATTTTGAGGAGGATTTTGGGGTGATTTTGGTGCAGATTTTGGGGTGATTTTGTGGTGATTTTGGGGTGGATTTTGGGGTTCCTGACCCCGTTCTTTGGGCTGCCAGGACGCGGACGGGAGCCCCGTGGACGTGGCGGTGAAGGACAACGGCAACGGCACCTTCAGCTGCTCCTACACCCCCAAAAAGGCCCTGAAGCACACGGCCATGCTGGCCTGGGGGGGCGTCAACATCCCCCAGAGCCCCTTCCGGGTGAGGGACCCCCGAATTGGGGCTGGGGGTGGAAGGGGACAAAAAAAACCCAAAAAATTGGGATTTTGGGGGGGTGGGGGGGAGAAATGGCACAAAAATTGGGATTTTGGGGGGGCTGGGGGGGAGAAATGGCCCAAAAATTGGGATTGGGGGAGCAGAAATGTCCCAGAAACCCCAAAAATTGGGATTTTGGGGGGGCTGGGGGTAAGAAATGGCAAAAAAAAATCCCAAAAATTGGGATTTTGGTGGGGGTGGCTGTGGGGGAAAAATGGCCCAAAAAAACCCAAAAATTGGAATTTTTGCTGTTTTTGGGGTGCCCTGACCCCGTTTTTCCCCCAGGTTGGGGTGGGGGCCGGCTCCCACCCCCACAAGGTGAAGGTGTGGGGTTTTTGGGGGGTTTTGGGGTGTTTTTGGGGTGTGTTTGGTGTTTTTGGGTGGGTTTTGGGTGGTTTTTGGGGGTCTCTGGGTGTTTTGGGGTGGTTTTGGGGTGTTTTTGGGTGGTTTTTGGGTCGTTTTTGGGGTGTTTTTGCTGTTTTTGGGGTGCCCTGACCCCGTGTCTCCCCCAGGTTGGGGTGGGGGCCGGCAGCCACCCCCACAAGGTGAAGGTGTGGGGTGTTTTTGGATGGTTTTTGGGGTTTTTTTGGGGTGTTTTGGGGTGTTTTTGGTGTTTCTGGGTGGATTTTGGGGTGATTTTGGGGTGTTTTTGGTGTTTTTGGGGTGCCCTGACCCCGTTTTTCCCCCAGGTCGGGGTGGGGGCCGGCTCCCACCCCCACAAGGTGAAGGTGTGGGGTTTTTGGGGGGGTTTTGGGGTGTTTTGGGGGTTTTTGGAGTGTTTTTGGGCTGTTTTTGGGTGGTTTTTGGGGGTCTCTGGGTGTTTTGAGGTGTTTTTGGGGTGTTTTTGGGTGGTTTTGGGGTGTTTTTGGTGTTTTTGGGGTGCCCTGACCCCGTTTTTCCCCCAGGTCGGGGTGGGGGCCGGCTCCCACCCCCACAAGGTGAAGGTGTTCGGGCCGGGCGTGGCCAAGACGGGGTTAAAGGCTCTGGAGCCCACGTACTTCACTGTGGACTGTGCTGAGGCCGGCCAGGGTGGGTGAGGGGCACTGGGGGGGATTTGGGGGGGATTTGGGGGGGTCCGGGAGGGGTTTGGGGGAGTCCTGGGTGGGCTGGGGGGGATTTGGGGGGTCTGGGAGGGATTTGAGGGGGTTTGGGGCAGATTTCAGGTGGATTTGGGGGAATCTTGGGGGATTTTGGGGGGTTTGGGGGGGTTGGAGGGGGATTTTGGGGGGACTTCAGGGGGTTGGAGGGGGATTTTGGGGATTTGGAAGGGTCATGGAGGGCGGGCTGGGGGGGATTTGGGGGGTCTGGGAGGGATTTGAGGGGGTTTGGGGGGCTTGGAAGGGGATTTTGGGGGGGTTGGAAGGGTCATGGAGGGATTTGGGGGTGGACTGGGGGGATTTGGGGGGGCTGAGGGGATTTTCAGGGGTTTTGGGGGAGAGTTTGGGGGAGTCTGGGAGGGATTTGAGGGGGTTTGGGCAGAGATTGGGGGGGATTAGAGGGGGTCTGGAGGGATTTGGGGGGCTCTGAGGGGGTTTGGGGTGGATTTGGGGGAATCTTGGGGGGATTTCGGGGTTTTGGGGGGGTTGGAGGGGGTTGGAAGGGTCATGGAGGGATTTGGGGGGGTCTGGGTGGGCTGGGGGGGATTTGGGGGAGTCTGGGAGGGATTTGGGGGGCGGGGTCTAATAGAGATTTGGGAGGGATTTTGGGGGCTCTAAAGGGATCTGGGGGGAACCGAGGAGGAATTTTGGGGGTCTGTGGGGAATTGAGAAGGAATATTTGGGGTCTGGGGGGAACCAAGGAGGAATTGAGGAGGAAATTTGGGGGTCTGGGGGGAACCAAGGAGGAATTTTGGGGGTCTGGGGGGCTCTGAAGGGATCTGAAGGGGTCTGGGGGGAACCAAGGAGGAATTTTGGGGGGCTCTGAAGGGGTCCTGGGGGGTTTTGGGGGATCCCCTCAGGATTTGGGGCGGTTTTTGGGGGGTCCCCGCTCCCCGATGAGCGTTCCCCAGGCACCGTGGGGTTTGTGGGCTCAGTTTGGGGGTCCCGGGGGTCCCCCCAGATTTCGGGGCGGTTTTTGGGGTTCCCTGACCCCCCCTTGCCCCCCAGGTGACGTCAGCATCGGCATCAAGTGCGCGCCGGGCGTGGTGGGCCCGGCCGAGGCCGACCTGGACTTCGACATCATCCGCAACGACAACGACACCTTCACCGTCAAGTACACGCCCCGGGGCGCGGGGCTGCACACCATCATGGTGCTGTTCGCCGGCCAGGTGGGGCTGGGGGCGTTAAATGGGGCTGGGGGCGTTAAATGGGGTCTGGGGGCTTCGGGGGGCTCGGGGGAGTTTGGGGTGTTCAGGGGAGTTTGGGGGATTTGGGTCAGTGGGTTCCACCCCATCATAGTGCTGTTTGTGGGACAGGTGGGTCTGGGGGCGTTAAATGGGGTCTGGGGGCTTCGGGGGGCCTAAGGGGTTAAATGGGGTCTGGGGGCTTTGGGGGGCTCAGGGGAGTTTGGGGAAATTGGGGAGTTTGGGGTCAGTGGGCTGCACACCATCATGGTGCTGTTTGCAGGACAGGTGGGGCTGGGGGCGTTAAATGGGTCTGGGGGCGTTAAATGGGGTCTGGGGGCGTTAAATGGGGTCTGGGGGCTTCGGGGGGCTCGGGGGGGTTTGGGGTGTCCAGGGGGTTTGGGGGAGTTTGGGGAAATTGGGGAGTTTGGGGTCAGTGGGTTCCACACCATCATGGTGCTGTTCGTGGGACAGGTGGGGCTGGGGGCTTTAAATGGGTCTGGGGGCTTCGGGGTGGTCTCTGGGGAATCTTGGTGGTCTCAGGGATCTCTGGGGGTCTCAGGGTGGTCTCGGGGGTCTCTGTGTTTTGGGGGGGTCTCAGGGGGTCTCTGTTTTGGGGTCTCTCTCTGTTTTGGTGGGGGGTCTCGGGGGTCTCTGTTTTGGGGGGGTCTCAGGGGGTCTCTGTTTTAGGGGGGGTCTCGGGGGTCTCTCTGTGTTTTGGGGGGGGTCTCAGGGGGTCTCTGTTTTGGGGTCTCTCTCTGTTTTGGTGGGGGGTCTCGGGGGTCTCTGTTTTGGGGGGGTCTCAGGGGGTCTCTGTTTTAGGGGGGGTCTCGGGGGTCTCTCTGTGTTTTGGGGGGGGTCTCAGGGGTCTCTCTCTATTTTGGGGGGTTCTCGGGGGTCTCTCTCTATTTTGGGGGGCTCTCGGGGGTCTCTCTCTATTTTGGGGGTCTCTCTCTATTTTGGGGGGCTCTCGGGGGTCTCTCTCTATTTTGGGGGGTTCTCGGGGGTCTCTCTGTGTTTTGGGGGGGCTCTCGGGGGTCTCTCTCTCTATTTTGGGGGGTCTCTCTGTTTTGGGGTCTCTCTCTCTGTTTTGGGGTCTCTGTGTGTTTTGGGGGGGTCTCGGGGGTCTCTCTCTATTTTGGGGGGCTCTCTGGGGGTCTCTCTCTGTTTTGGGGGGCTCTCGGGGGTCTCTCTCTGTTTGGGGGGGCTCTCGGGGGTCTCTCTCTGTTTTGGGAGGGGTCTCGGGGGTCTGTCTCTGTTTTGGGGGGGGTCTCTCTCTGTTTTTGGGGGGCTCTCGGGGGTCCCTGACCCCGCCGCCCCCCCAGGCCACGCCCAGCAGCCCCATCCGGGTCAAGGTTGACCCCGCCCACGACGCCAGCAAGGTCAGGGCCGAGGGGCCCGGCCTGAGCCGCTCCGGTGGGTCTGGGAAATGGGGCTGGGGGCTGCGGGGAAATGGGGGGGAAATGGGGGGTCTGGGGGCTGCGGGGAAATGGGTCTGGGGGCTGCGGGGGGAATGGGTCTGGGGGCTGTGGGGAAATGGGTCTGGGGGCTGCGGGGGGAATGGGTCTGGGGGGAAATGGGTCTGGGGGGAAATGGGTCTGGGGGCTGCGGGGGGGAAATGGGTCTGGGGGCTGCGGGGGAAATGGGTCTGGGGGCTGCAGGGGAAATGGGTCTGGGGGCTGCGGGGGAAATGGGTCTGGGGGCTGCGGGGGGAAATGGGGGGGAAATGGGTCTGGGGGCTGCGGGGAAATGGGTCTGGGGGCTGCGGGGAAATGGGCGGGAATTGGGGGATCTGGGGGCTGCGGGGGAATGGGTCTGGGGGCTGCGGGGAAATGGGTCTGGGGGCTATGGGGAAATGGGTCTGGGGGCTGTGGGGAAATGGGTCTGGGGGCTGCAGGGGAAATGGGTCTGGGGGCTATGGGGAAATGGGGCTGCGGGGGAAATGGGTCTGGGGGCTGCGGGGGAAAATCGGGGGGTCTGGGGGCTGCGGGGGGAATGGGGGGTCTGGGGGCTAATGGGGCAAAATGGGGGTCTGGAGGCTGCGGAGGAAATGGGTCTGGGGGCTGTGGGGAAATGGGTCTGGGGGCTGTGGGGGAAATGGGTCTGGGGGGAATGGGGGGTCTGGGGGCTGCGGGGGGAATGGGGGTCTGGGGGCTAATGGGGCAAAATGGGGGTCTGGGGGCTGCGGGGGAAATGGGTCTGGGGGCTGTGGGGGGAATGGGTCTGGGGGCTATGGGGAAATGGGGCTGCGGGGGGAAATTGGGGGTCTGGGGGCTATGGGGGGAAATGGGTCTGGGGGCTGCGGGGGAAATGGGGCTGGGGGCTGCGGGGGAAATGGGGCTGGGGGCTGCGGGGAAATGGGTCTGGGGGCTGCGGGGGGAATGGGGGGAATGGGGGCTGCGGGGGGAATGGGTCTGGGGGGAAATGAGGGGTCTGGGGGCTGCGGGGGAAATGGGGAATTGGGGGGTCTGGGGGCTATGGGGAAATGGGTCTGGGGGCTGCGGGGGGAATTGGGGGGTCTGGGGGCTGCGGGGGAAATGGGTCTGGGGGCTATGGGGGAAATGGGTCTGGGGGCTGCGGGGGGAATGGGGGTCTGGGGGCTGCGGGGAAATGGGTCTGGGGGCTGCGGGGGGAAATGGGGGGGTCTGGGGGAAATGGGGGGAATGGGGGCTGCGGGGGAAATGGGGGGTCTGGGGGCTGCGGGGGGAATGGGTCTGGGGGCTGCGGGGGAAATGGGTCTGGGGGCTTTGGGGGAAATGGGTCTGGGGGCTGCGGGGGGGAATTGGGTCTGGGGGCTATGGGGGGAAATGGGGGTCTGGGGGCTGCAGGGGGAAATGGGTCTGGGGGCTGCGGGGGGAATGGGTCTGGGGGCTGCGGGGAAATGGGGGATCTGGGGGGAAATGGGTCTGGGGGCTGCGGGGAAATGGGGGGAAATGGGTCTGGGGGCTGCAGGGAAATGGGTCTGGGGTCTGGGGGGAAATGGGGAGTCTGGGGGCTGCAGGGGGAAATGAGGGGTCTGGGGGCTGCGGGGGGAAATGGGGGGGAAATGGGTCTGGGGGCTGTGGGGGAAATGGGTCTGGGGGCTGCAGGGGGAATGGGGGGGAATTGGGGGGTCTGGGGGCTTTGGGGGGACCCCAGAGAGGGAACTGGGGGGGCTGGGGAGGGAATTAAGGGGAGGATTTGGGGGTCCCAGGCTGAGACTTTCTGGTGGGTCTGGGGGCTTTGGGGGGGGGGGATCTGGGGGGTCTCTGACCGTGATTTTGGTGTACCTGACCCTGATTTTGTGGGTTTTAGGGGTTTCTAACCCTGATTTTGGGGTTTTGGAGGTGTCTGACCATGATTTTGGGGGTGTCTGACCCTGATTTTGGGGTGTCTGACCATCATTTTGGGGGTTTTGGGGTTGTCTGACCCTAATTTTGGGGGTTTTGGGTGTCTGCCCATGATTTTGGGGGTGTTAGGGGTTTCTAACCCTGATTTTGCGGGTTTTGGGGGTGTCTCACCATGATTTTGGGGTGTCTGACCCTGGTTTTGGGGGTGTCTGACTGTGATTTTGGGGTACCTGACCATGATTTTTGGGGTTTTGGGGGTGTCTCACCATGGTTTTGGGGGTTTTGGGGGTGTCTGACGGTGTTTTTGGGGTGTCTGACCGTGATTTTGGGGTGTCTGACCATGATTTTGGGGGTTTTGGGGTGTCTGACCGTGGTTTTGGGGGTGTCTGACCGTGATTTTGGGGGTTTTGGGGGGTGTCACACCGTGTTTTTGGTGTACCTGACCATGTTTTTGGGGTGTCTGACCATGATTTTGGGGGTTTTTGGGGTGTCTGACCATGTTTTTGGTGTACCTGACCATGTTTTTGGGGTGTCTGACGGTGTTTTTGGGGTGTCTCACCACGGCAGGAGTGGAGCTGGGCAAGCCCACGCAGTTCACGGTGAGCACCAAGGGCGCGGGCAGGGCCGCCCTGGACGTGCAGGTGACGGCGCCGGGCAAGGGCGAGGCCGTGAGGGACCTGCAGGTGACCGACAACCACGACGGGACCCACACGGTCACATACACACCTGTGCAGCAGGTAGGGACCCAAAATACCCCCAAAATACCCCAAAAACACCCCAAAAATACACCCTGAAACCCCCAAAATACCCACACGGTCACCTACACACCTGTGCAGCAGGTGAGACACCCAAAATACCCAAAAATACCCTAAAACACCCACACGGTCACCTACACACCTGTGCAGCAGGTAGGGACCCCAAAAAACACCCTAAAATACCCCCAAAAATACCCTAAAATACCCCAAAAATACCCACATGGTCACATACACACCTGTGCAGCAGGTGAGACACACAAAACCACCCTAAAATACCCCAAAAATATCCCAAAAATACCCTAAAATACCCACATGGTCATACACACACCTGTGCAGCAGGTGAGACACCCCAAAATACCCTAAAATACCCCAAAAATACCCCAAAAATACCCTAAAATACCCCCAAAATACCCCAAAAATACCCCCAAAACATCCACACGGTCACCTACACACCTGTGCAGCAGGTAGGGACCCAAAATACCCAAAAATACCCCAAAAATACCCCCAAAATACCCACACCATCACCTCCACACCTGTGCAGCAGGTAGGGACCCCAAAATACCCTAAAATACCCCAAAACACCCCCAAAATACCCACACGGTCACCTACACACCTGTGCAGCAGGTAGGGACCCCAAAATACCCAAAAATACCCCAAAAATATCCCAAAAATACCCTAAAATACCCCAAAATACCCACACGGTCACATACACACCTGTGCAGCAGGTAGGGACCCCAAAATACCCAAAAATATCCCAAAAATACCCCAAAAACACCCCAAAAATACACCCTGAAACCCCCAAAATACCCACACGGTCACACACACACCTGTGCAGCAGGTGAGACACCCAAAATACCCCAAAAATACCCCAAAATACCCTAAAATACCCAAAAAAATCCCCAAATCCCCTAAAATACCCCCTAAAAAAACCCCCAAAAAATCCCCAAATCCTCTAAAATACCCCCTAAAAAACCCCCCCCAAAAATCCCCAAATCTCCACAAACCCCCCCAAAAAAACCCCATAAAACCCAAAAAACCCCCTTAAAGATCCCATAAAAACCCCAAAAAAAACCATAAAAACCCCAAAAAACCCCATAAAACCCCCAAAAAATCCCATAAAAACCCCAAACAATCCCATAAAAACCCCAAAAAACCCCATAAAACCCCAAAAAACTCCATAAAAACCCCAAAAAAACCCATAAAAACCCAAACCCCCCCCCTTAAAGATCGCATAAAAACCCCCAAACAATCCCATAAAAACCCCAAAAAACCCCATAAAAACCCCATAAAAACCCCAAAAAATCCCCCAAGATCCCCCCAAATCCCCCTGGCCGGGCTCGGGGGGTCCCCGAAGCCCCCGGCCCCCCCTGAGCCCTCGCTGCCCCTCCCCAGGGCCCCCTGGGGGTGTCGGTGACCTACGGGGGGGACCCCATCCCCAAGAGCCCCTTCAGCGTCGGCGTCAGCCCCGGCCTGGACCTGGCCAAGATCAAAATCTCCGGCCTGGACGACAGTAAGGGGCATTTGGGGAGGGGTCCTGGATTTGGGGAGGGGTCCTGGATTTGGGGAGGGGTCCCTGAATTTGGGGAGGGGGCTGGAGGGGTTTTGGGGCAGTTTGGGGGGGGGATTTGAGGGGTTTTGGGGGGATTTGAGGGGGTTTAGGGACAGTTCTTGTCCCCTCCCAAGGGACCCAGTGAGGCTGGGGGGGAAACAGAATTTGGGGAGGGGTCCCTGAATTTGGGGAGGGGGCTGGAGGGGTTTTGGGGGAGTTTGGGGGTGATTTGAGGGGATCTGGGGACAGTTCTTGTCCCCTCCCAAGGGAACCAGTGAGTCTGGGGGGGAAAGAATTTGGGGAGGGGTCCCTGAATTTGGGGAGGGGTCCCTGAATTTGGGGAGGGGTCCGTGAATTTGGGGAGGGGGCCGGAGGGGTTTTGGGGGAGTTTTAGGGGGGGATTTGGGGGGATTTGAGGGGTTTTGGGGACAGTTCTTGTCCCCTCCCAAGGGTACCAGTGAGTCTGGGGGTGAAACAGAATTTGGGGAGGGGTCCCTGGGTTTTGGGGAGGGGTCCGGGATTTGGGGAGGGGTCCGGGATTTGGGGAGGGGTCCCTGGATTTGGGGAGGGGGCTGGAGGGGTTTTGGGGGGTTATTGAGGAGTTTTGGGGGGGATTTGAGGGGATTTGGGGACAGTTCTTGTCCCCTCCCAAGGGAACCAGCGAGTCTGGGGGGGAAAGAATTTGGGGAGGGGTCCCTGGGTTTTGGGGAGGGGTCCGGGATTTGGGGAGGGGTCCCTGAATTTGGGGAGGGGGCCGGAGGGGTTTGGGGGAGTTTTAGGGGGGATTTGAGGGGTTTTGGGGGGGTTTTGGGGGGATTTGAGGGGATCTGGGGACAGTTCTTGTCCCCTCCCAAGGGAACCAGTGAGTCTGGGGGGGAAACAGAATTTGGGGAGGGGTCCCTGAATTTGGGGAGGGGTCCCTGAATTTGGGGAGGGGGCTGGAGGGGTTTTGGGGGGAGTTTTAGGGGGGGATTTGAGGGGTTTTGGGGGGAGTTTTAGAGGGAATTTGGGGACAGTTCTTGTCCCCTCCCAAGGGGACCAGTGAGTCTGCGGGCAAAACAGAATTTGGGGAGGGGTCCTGGATTCGGGGAGGGTTCCCTGGATTTGGGGAGGGGGCTGGAGGGGATTTGGGGGAGTTTTAGGGGGGGTTTGAGAGGTTTTGAGGGGATCTGGGGACAGTTCTTGTCCCCTCCCAAGGGAACCAGTGAGTCTGAGGGGGGAAACAGAATTTGGGGAGGGGTCCCTGAATTTGGGGAGGGGTCTCTGAATTTGGGGAGGGGGCTGGAGGGGTTTTGGGGGAGTTTTAGGGGGGATTTGAGGGGGTTTGGGTCCCTGACGCGTTGCCCCCTCCCCAATTCCATTATTCCCCCCCATTTCAGCCCTGTTTGGGGGTCCCTGACGCGTTGCCCCCTACCCAATTTGGGATTCACCATCATTTTAGGATGATTTGGGGGTTCCTGTTGCCAGTTTGTGTCCCCCTCCCCATTTCCATCGTTCCCCCCCCATTTCAGAGGGATTTGGGGGTCCCTAACGCGTTGTCCCCTCCCCAATTCCATTATTCCCCCCCATTTCAGCCCTGTTTGGGGGTCCCTAACCCGTTGCCCCCTCCCCAATTCCATTATTCCCCCCCATTTCAGACTGGTTTTGGGGGGTCCCTAATGCATTGCCCCCTCCCCAATTTGGGATTCACCCCCATTTTGGGCCTATCTGGGGGTCCCCAACACGTTGCCCCCTCCCCAATTTGGGATTCACTCCCATTTTAGGAAGATTTGGGGGTTCCTGTCACCAGTTTGTGTCCCCCTCCCCATTTCCATCGTTCACCCCCCAGTTCCAGAGGGATTTGGGGGTCCCTAACCCATTGCCCCCTCCCCAATCCCATTATTCCCCCTCCCCATTTCAGCCCTGTTTGGGGGTCCCTGATGCGTCGCCCCCTCCCCAATTCATTATTCACCCCCAGTTCCAGAGGGATTTGGGGGTCCCTGACGTGTTGCCCCCTCCCCAGTTTGTGATCCCCCCCCCATTTCAGACTGGTTTTGGGGGGTCCCTAACGCGTTGCCCCCTCCCCAATTTGAGATTCACCCCCATTTTGGGCCTATCTGGGGGTCTCCAACGTGTTGCCCCCTCCCCATTTCCATCGTTCCCCCCCAGTTCCAGAGGGATTTGGGGGTCCCTAACCCATTGCCCCCTCCCCAATTCCATTATCCCCCCCATTTCAGCCAGCTTTGGGGGTCCCCAACACGTTGCCCCCTCCCCAATTTGGGATTCACCCCCATTTTGGGCCTATCTGGGGGTCTCCAACGCGTTGCCCCCTCCCCAATTCCATTGTTCCCCCCCATTTCAGACTGGTTTTGGGGGGTCCCTAATGCATTGCCCCCTCCCCAATTTGGGATTCACCCCCATTTTGGGCCTATCTGGGGGTCCCTAACCCGTTGCCCCCTCCCCAATTCCATTATTCCCCCCCATTTCAGCCCTGTTTGGGGGTCCCTAACACGTTGCCCCCTCCCCATTTCCATCGTTCACCCCCACTTTCAGAGGGATTTGAGGGTCCCTCACCTGTTGCCCCCTCCCCATTTCCATTATTCACCCCTATTTTGGTCTGACCTGGGGGTCCCTGACCCGTTGCCCCCTCCCCATTTCCATCGTTCACACCCCAGTTCCAGAGGGATTTGGGGGTCCCTGACGCGCTGCCCCCTCCCCAATTCCCTTATTCCCCCCCATTTCAGACTGGTTTTGGGGGGTCCCTAACACGTTGCCCCCTCCCCAATTTGGGATTCACCGTCATTTTAGGATGATTTGGGGGTTCCTGTCCCCAGTTTGTGTCCCCCTCCCCATTTCCATCGTTCCCCCCCAGTTCCAGAGGGATTTGGGTGTCCCTGACGCGTTGCCCCCTCCCCATTTCCATTATTCACCCCTATTTTGGTCTGATCTGGGGATCCCAAATGCGTTGCCCCCTCCCCAATTTGGGTTTCACCCCCATTTCAGACTGGTTTTGGGGGGTCCCTGATGCATTGCCCCCTCCCCAATTCCATTATCCCCCCCATTTCAGCCCTGTTTGGGGGTCCCTGACCCGTCGCCCCCTCCCCAATTCCATTGTTCCCCCCCCCTTTCAGCCCTGTTTGGAGGTCCCTGACCCGTTGCCCCCTCCCCATTTCCATCGTTCCCCCCCAGTTCCAGAGGGATTTGGGGGTCCCTAACACGTTGCCCCCTCCCCAATTTGGGATTCACCATCATTGTAGGATGATTTGGGGGTTCCTGTCACCAGTTTGTGTCCCCCTCCCCATTTCCATCGTTCCCCCCCATTTCAGCCCTGTTTGGGGGTCCCTAACCCATTTCCCCGTCCCCATTTCCATCGTTCCCCCCCAGTTCCAGAGGGATTTGGGGGTCCCTGACGCGTCGCCCCCTCCCCAATTCCATTGTTCCCCCCCATTTCAGACTGGTTTTGGGGGGTCCCTAATGCGTTGCCCCCTCCCCAATTTGGGATTCACCGTCATTGTAGGATGATTTGGGGGTTCCTGTCCCCAGTTTGTGTCCCCCTCCCCATTTCCATTGTTCCCCCCCAGTTCCAGAGGGATTTGGGGGTCCCTAACCCATTGCCCCCTCCCCAATTCCATTGTTCCCCCCCATTTCAGACTGGTTTTGGGGGGTCCCTAATGCGTTGCCCCGTCCCCAATTTGGGATTCACCCCCACTTTGGGCCTAACTGGGGGTCTCCAACGCGTTGCCCCCTCCCCATTTCCATCGTTTCCCCCCAGTTCCAGAGGGATTTGGGGGTCCCTAACCCGTCGCCCCCCTCCCCAATTCCATTATTCCCCCCTATTTCAGACTGGTTTTGGGGGGTCCCTAATGCGTTGCCCCCTCCCCAATTCCATTATTCCCCCCCATTTCAGCCCTGTTTGGGGGTCCCTAACCCGTTGCCCCCTCCCCAATTCCATCGTTCCCCCCCAGTTTCAGAGGGATTTGGGGGTCCCTGACGCGCTGCCCCCTCCCCAATTCCTTTATTCCCCCCCATTTCAGACTGGTTTTGGGGGGTCCCCAACACGTTGCCCCCTCCCCAATTTGGGATTCACCGTCATTTTAGGAAGATTTGGGGGTTCCTGTCACCAGTTTGTGTCCCCCTCCCCATTTCCATCGTTCCCCCCCAGTTCCAGAGGGATTTGGGGGTCCCTGACGCGTTGCCCCCTCCCCAATTCCATTATTCACCCCTATTTTGGTCTGATCTGGGGGTCCCAAATGCGTTGCCCCCTCCCCAATTCCATTATCCCCCCCATTTCAGCCCTGTTTGGGGTCCCCAACACGTTGCCCCCTCCCCAATTTGGGCTTCACCGTCATTTTAGGAAGATTTGGGGGTTCCTGTTTCCAGTTTGTGTCCCCCTCCCCATTTCCATCGTTCACCCCATTTTGGTCTGATCTGGGGGTCCCAAATGCGTTGCCCCCTCCCCAATTTACAATTCCCCCCCCATTTCAGCCCTGTTTGGGGGTCCCTGACGCGTCGCCCCCTCCCCAATTCCATCGTTCCCCCCCATTTCAGAGGGATTTGGGGGTCCCTGACGCGTCGCCCCCTCCCCATTTCCGCAGAGCTGGAGGTGGGCAAGGCGCACGAGTTCACGGTCAAGGCCAAGGGCGCGGGCGGCCAGGGCCAGGTGTGCGCGCGGGTGCTGGGCCCGGCGCGGAAGGCGCTGCCGTGCTCGGTGGAGCCGGGCGCGGCGCCCGAGAGCAGCGCCGTGCGCTTCGTGCCGCGCGACGAGGGCGCCCACAGCGTCGAGGTCACCTACGACGGCGTCCCCGTGCCCGGCAGCCCCTTCCCCGTCGAGGTGGTGGCGGCCACGGACCCGTCCAAGGTCAGGGGATGGGGTGGGGGGGGGTTGGGCGGGGGGATTTGGGGTGGGGGGCTTGGGATTCAACTCAACGCAACTCAATTCTACCCAACTCAACCCAACTAATCCAACTCAACCCAACTCAACTCAATCCAACCAATCCAACTCAACCCAACTCAACCCAACTCAACTCAACTAATCCAACTCAACCCAACTCAATTCTACCCAACTCAACCCAACTAATCCACCTCAACCCAACTCAACCCAATTCTACCCAACTCAACTCAACCCAACTCAATTCTACCCAACTCAACCCAACTAATCCACCTCAACCCAACTCAATTCTACACAACCCAACCAATCCAACTCAACCCAACTCAACTCAACCCAACTAATCCAACTCAACCCAACTAATCCAACGCAACCCAATCCAACCCAGTTCTACCCAACTCAACCCAACTCAGTTCTAGCCAACTCAACTCAATCCAACTAATCCAACTCAACCCAGCTCAACCCAACCCATCCCAACTCAACCTAACTCAGCCCAACCCAACTCAACCTATCCCAACTCAATCCACCTCAACCAATCCAACCCATCCCAACACAACCAATCCAACCCAACGCAATCCATTCCAACCTGACCCATCCCAACTCAACCAATCCAACTCAACTTGACCCATCCCAATTCCACTCAACTAACCCAACCCAATCCATCCCAACTTAACCCAGCTCAGTTCAGCTCAACCAGTCCAACCCAACTTGACCCATCTGAACTCAATCTAACCCAATCTCAATTCAACCCAACCCAACCAATCTGACCCATCCCAACTCAACCCAACCCAAACCATCCCAACTTGACCCAACTCAACTCAACTAATCCAACTCAACCAATCCAGCCCACCCCAACTTGACCTATCCAAACTCAACCCAACCCAACTCAACCCAACCTGGCCCTTCCATCTCCCCAGGTCCGCGCCTTCGGCCCCGGTCTCCAGGGGGGCCTGGCAGGGGTTCCGGCCCCGTTCACCATCGACACCAAAGGCGCCGGCACGGGCGGTTTGGGGCTGACCGTGGAGGGGCCCTGCGAGGCCAAAATCGAGTGCCAGGACAACGGCGACGGCACCTGCTCCGTGTCCTACCTGCCCACGGAGCCCGGCGACTACAACATCAACATCCTCTTCGCCGGCGCCCACATCCCCGGCTCGCCCTTCCGCGCGCCGATCCGGCCCAAGTTCGACCCTTCCAAGGTCACCTGCGAAGGGCCGGGGTTGGAGAAGGCCACGGCCGGGCAGCCGGGGCGCTTCCGCGTGGACTGCAGCCGGGCGGGCACGGCCGAGCTCACCATCGGCATCGCCTCCGAGGCCGGGGCGCGCGCCGACGTCAGGGTGGAGGAGAACGGCGACGGCATCTACACCATCGCGTACACGCCGCGCAGCGCCGGCGTGCACACCGTCACCGTGGAGTACGGCGGGCAGCCCGTGCCGCACTTCCCCAGCACCGTGCGCGTGGAGCCCGCGCCCGCCGCCGTGGATACGAGCGGCATCAAGGTGTACGGGCCCGGCGTGGAGGGGAAGGGTGAGTTTGGGGTGCGGGGGAAGGGTTGAGCTGGGGTTGGGTTGGGTTGGTTGGGTTGAGTTGGGTTTGGATGAATTGGGTTGGGTTGGTTGGGATGAACTGAGTTGGATTGACTTGAGTTGGGTTCAGTTGAGTTTGCTTGGGTTGGGGTGATTTGAGTGGATTTGAGTTGGGTTGGGTTGAGTTGGGTTTGGTTTGGTTGGGTTGTGTTGAGTTGTGTTCAGTTGAGTTGGTTTAGGTTGGTTGGGTTGAGTTGGGTTTGGATGAATTGAGTTGGGTTGGGTTGGGTTGGTTGGGATGAACTGAGTTGGATTGACTTGAGTTGGGTTCAGTTGAGTTTGGTTGGGTTGGGGTGATTTGGGTGGATTTGAGTTGGGTTGGGTTGAGTTGGGTTTGCTTGAGTTGGGTTGAGTTGTGTTCAGTTGAGTTGGTTTAGGTTGGTTGGGTTGAGTTGGGTTTGGATGAATTGAGTTGGGTTGGGTTGGGTTGGTTGGGATGAACTGAGTTGGATTGACTTGAGTTGGGTTCAGTTGAGTTTGGTTGGGTTGGGGTGATTTGGGTGGATTTGAGTTGGGTTGGGTTGAGTTGGGTTTGGATGAATTGAGTTGGGTTGGGTTGGGTTGGTTGGGATGAACTGAGTTGGATTGACTTGAGTTGGGTTCAGTTGAGTTTGGTTGGGTTGGGGTGATTTAGGTGGATTTGAGTTGGGTTGGGTTGAGTTGGGTTTGGTTGAGTTGGGTTGGGTTGAGTTGTGTTCAGTTGAGTTGGTTTAGGTTGGTTGGGTTGAGTTGGGTTTGGTTGAATTGGGTTGGGTTGGGTTGGTTGGGTTGAGTTGGGTTTGGATGAATTGGGTTGGGTTGGGTTGGTTGGGATGAACTGAGTTGGATTGACTTGAGCTGGGTTCAGTTGAGTTTGGTTGGGTTGGGGTGATTTGGGTGGATTTGAGTTGGGTTGGGTTGAGTTGTGTTCAGTTGAGTTGGTTTAGGTTGGTTGGGTTGAGTTGGGTTTGGTTGAATTGGGTTGGGTTGGGTTGGTTGGGTTGAGTTGGGTTTGGATGAATTGAGTTGGGTTGGTTGGGATGAACTGAGCTGGATTGACTTGAGTTGGGTTCAGTTGGGTTTGGTTGGGGTGGGGTGATTTGGGTGGATTTGGGTTGGTTGAGTTGGGTTGGGTTTGGTTTGGTTGGGTTGGTTTGGGTTGTGTTGGGTTGTGTTGGGTTGTGTTGGGTTGGTTGGGTTGGAAGAAGACCCCCCTGACCCCGTTTGCTCACCCCAGCCGTGTTCCGCGAGGCCGTGACCGAGTTCGAGGTGGACGCTCGGGCCGTGTCCAAGGCTGGTGGGCCCCTGGTCAAGGCCTTGGTGTCCAACCCCTCCGGGAATGTCACCGAGACCTTCGTGGAGGACCGGGGTGACGGCACCTACCACGTGGAGTACACGCCCTACGAGGAGGGTGAGCGCCCGCGGCCCGGGGGGTTTGGGGATTTTGGGGGATTTTGGGGATTTTGGGGATATTTTGTGGGGATTTTGGGGGATTTTGGGGGATTTTGGGGATATTTTGTGGGGATTTTGGGGGATTTTGAGGGATTTGGGGGATATTTTGTGGGGATTTTGGGGGATTTTGTGGGGATTTTGGGGGATTTTGGGGGATTTTGGGGGATTTTGGGGATATTTTGTGGGGATTTTGGGGAATTTTGGGGATATTTTGTGGGGATTTTGGGGGATTTTGGGGATATTTTGTGGGGATTTTGGGGGATTTTGAGGGATTTGGGGGATTTTGTGGGGATTTTGGGCTGATTTTGGGGTAATTTTGGAGAATTTTGGGGCCAAGGGGGGATGTTGAGGGTTTTGGGATATTCTGAGGGATTGTGAAAGGTTTTTGGGATTATGAGGGATTTTGGGGCACTCCCAGTGAATTTGGAGGGATTTTGGTGGATTTGAGAGGATTGTGGAGCATTTTGGGGAGATTTTGGAACATTTTGGGGGAATTTTAAGGGATTTTGAGAGACTTGAGGAGACATTTATGGGTTTGTGGAATTTTGTGGAGTTTTGAGGATTTTCGGGCAACTTGAGGGATTGGGGGGGAATTTTTGTTGGTTTTGAGGGGTTCTAAGGGATTTTTGGTGGGTTTTAGGTGGTTCTAAGGGATTTTTGGTGGGTTTTGAGGGGTTCTAAGGGATTTTTGGTGGGTTTTGAGGGGTTCTAAGGGATTTTTGGTGGGTTTTGAGGGGTTCTAAGGGATTTTTGGTGGGTTTTGAGGGGTTCTAAGGGATTTAGGTGGGTTTTAGGTGGTTCTAAGGGATTTTTGTTGGTTTTGAGGGGTTCTAAGGGATTTTTGGTGGGCTTTGGTGGCATTTGGGGTGACCCTCTGCCCCCCCAGGCCTGCACAAGGTGGACGTGACCTACGGGGGGTCCCCGGTGCCGCTGAGCCCGTTCCGTGTCCCCGTCACCGAGGGCTGTGACCCCACTCGGGTGCGCGTGCACGGCCCCGGCATCCAGAGCGGCACCACCAACCAGCCCAACAAATTCACCGTGGAGACCCGGTGAGAGCCCCGAGACCGACGGGAACCCCCAAAATCCTGAGGGGAATCCTCGGAATCCCAATGGGAATCCCCGAAATCCCAACGGGAAACCCCAAAATCCTGACAGGAATCCCCAAAATCCCAATGGGAACCCCCAAAATCCTGAGAGGAATCCTCAGAATCCCAATGGGAATCCCCAAAATCCTATCGAGAATCCCCAAAATCCTGAGGGGAATCCTCGGAATCCCAATGGGAATCCCCAAAATTCCAGTGGGAATCCCCAAAATCCCGACAGGAATCCCCAAAATCCTGTCAGGAATTTTCAAAATCACGACGAGAATTCCCAAAATCCTGATGAGAAATCCCAAAATCCTGAGGGGAATCCTCAAAATCCCGATGGGAATCCCCAAAATCCTGACAGGAATTTTCAAAATCCCGATGGGAATTCCCAAAATCCCGATGAGAAATCCCAAAATCCTGATGGGAATCCTCAAAATCTTGGCTGGAATTCCCCAAAATCCCAATGGGAATCCCCAAAATCCCAATGAGAATTCCCAAAATCCTGATGGGAATCCCCAGAATCCTGATGAGAAATCCCAAAATCCTGACAGGAATCCCCAAAATCTTGGCTGGAATTCCCCAAAATCCCAACAGGAACCTTCCAAATCCTGTTGGGAATTTCCAAAATCTCAATCTCCTCCTCCCACACTGCCTCAACTCCCTTTATTCCCCAACCCTCGCCCCGATGACCCCAAAAATCCATTTTTCTCCCTCAACCCCAAATCTGATTTTACCCCCAAATCTCTCCCTCCCATGACCCCAAATCCCATTTTCCCCCCAAATCTCCCAATCCCATAACCCCAATCCCATAACCCCAATCCCATAACTCCCCCATTTCAGGGGGGCTGGCACAGGGGGCTGGGCCTGGCTGTGGAGGGTCCCTCCATGACCCCAAATCCCAGATCCCATAACCAAACCCCAAATCCCATAACCAAACCCCAAATCCCATAACCAAACCCCAAATCCCACAACCAAACCCCATTATTTCCCATAACCAAACCCCATTATTTCCCACAACCAAACCCCAAATCCCATAACCAAACCCCGTTATTTCGGGGGGGCTGGCACAGGAGGGCTGGGCCTGGCTGTTGAGAGTCCCTCCATGACCCCAAACCCAATTATTTCCCATAACCAAACCCAAATCCCATAACCCAAACCCCAAATCCCATAACCAAACCCCATGATTTCAGGGGGGCCAGCACATGAGGGCTGGGCCTGGCTGTGGAGGGTCCCTCCATGACCCCAAACCCCAAATCCCATAACCAAACCCCAAATCCCATAACCAAACCCCAAATCAGATAACCAAACCCCGTTATTTCAGTGGGGCCGGCACAGGAGGCCTGGGCCTGGCCGTTGAGGGTCCCTCCATGACCCCAAACCCCAAACCCCATTTCCCCATCCCATAACCCCATTTCCCATAACCCCAATCCCCTTCCCCATGATCCCAATCCCATTATTTCAGGGGGGCCGGCACAGGAGGGCTGGGCCTGGCCGTTGAGGGTCCCTCCATGACCCCAAACCCCATTTTACCCCAAACCCCATTATTTCCCATAACCAAACCCCATATACCATAACCAAACCCAAATCCCATAACCAAACCCAAATCCCATAACCAAACCCCAAATCCCATAACCAAACCCCGTTATTTCAGGGGGGCCGGCACAGGAGGGCTGGGCCTGGCCGTTGAGGGTCCCTCGGAGGCCAAGATGTCGTGCACGGACAACAAGGACGGCAGCTGCTCCGTGGAGTACATCCCCTACGAGCCCGGCACCTACAGCCTCAACGTCACCTACGGCGGCCACCAGGTCCCCGGTGAGCACGCCCTAAATCCCATTTCCCCCCAAACCCCACCCCTAAATCCCATTTCCCCCCAAACCCCACCCCTAAATCCCATTTCCCCCTAAATCCCATTTCCCCCCAAACCCCACCCCCTAAATCCCATTTCCCCCCAAACCCCACCCCCTAAATCCCATTTCCCCCCAAACCCCACCCCTAAATCCCATTTCCCCCTAAATCCCATTTCCCCCTAAACCCCACCCCTAAATCCCATTTTCCCCGCAAACCCCACCCCTAAATCCCATTTCCCCCTAAATCCCATTTCCCCCCAAACCCCACCCCTAAATCCCATTTTCCCCCAAAATCCACCCCCTAAATCCCATTTCCCCCCAAACCCCACCCCTAAATCCCATTTCCCCCTAAATCCCATTTCCCCCAAACCCCACCCCTAAATCCCATTTTCCCCCAAAATCCACCCCCTAAATCCCATTTCCCCCCAAACCCCACCCCTAAATCCCATTTCCCCCCAAACCCCACCCCTAAATCCCATTTCCCCCTAAATCCCATTTCCCCCAAACCCCACCCCTAAATCCCATTTCCCCCCAAACCCCACCCCTAAATCCCATTTCCCCCCAAACCCCACCCCTAAATCCCATTTTCCCCCCAAACCCCACCCCTAAATCCCATTTCCCCCCAAACCCCACCCCTAAATCCCATTTTCCCCCCAAACCCCACCCCTAAATCCCATTTCCCCCTAAATCCCATTTCCCCCCAAAGCCCACCCCTAAATCCCATTTCCCCCCAAACCCCACCCCTAAATCCCATTTCCCCCCAAACCCCACCCCTAATTCCCATTTCCCCCCAAACCCCACCCCTAAATCCCATTTCCCCCCAAACCCCACCCCCTAAATCCCATTTCCCCCCAAACCCCACCCCTAAATCCCATTTCCCCCTAAATCCCATTTCCCCCCAAACCCCACCCCTAAATCCCATTTCCCCCCAAACCCCACCCCTAAATCCCATTTCCCCCTAAATCCCATTTTCCCCCCAAACCCCACCCCTAAATCCCATTTTCCCCCAAACCCCACCCCCTAAATCCCATTTTCCCCCCAAACCCCACCCCTAAATCCCATTTACCCCCAAACCCCCACCCCCTAAATCCCATTTCCCCCTAAATCCCATTTTCCCCCAAACCACACCCCTAAATCCCATTTCCCCCAAAACCCCACCCCTAAATCCCATTTCACTCCAAACCCCACCCCTAAATCCCATTTCCCCCTAAATCCCATTTCCCCCCAAACCCCACCCCTAAATCCCATTTACCCCCAAACCCCCACCCCCTAAATCCCATTTCCCCCTAAATCCCATTTTCCCCCAAACCACACCCCTAAATCCCATTTCCCCCAAAACCCCACCCCTAAATCCCATTTCACTCCAAACCCCACCCCTAAATCCCATTTCCCCCTAAATCCCATTTCCCCCCAAACCCCACCCCTAAATCCCATTTCCCCCCAAACCCCACCCCTAAATCCCATTTTCCCCCCACCCCACACCCCCTAATTCCCATTTTTTCCCCCCAAAACCCCACCCCACACCCCTAATTCCCATTTCCCCGCGCCCCTGATCCCGGATTTCCGCAGGGAGCCCGTTCCAGGTGCCGGTGTCGGACGTGGTGGACGCGTCCCGGGTGACCTGCGGGGGTCCCGGCCTCACCCCCGGCCACGTCCGGGCCAACGTCCCCCAGACCTTCACCGTGGACACCTCCAAGGCCGGCGTGGCCCCGCTGGACATCAAAGTGCAGGGCCCCAAAGGTCAGCAGGGGGAATTTGGGGGGATTTGTGGGATTTTGTAAGATTTTGGGTACGTCCTGTAGGATTTTGGGGCACTATGTGGGATTTTGGGGCACCTTGTGGGTATTTTGGTGCCCCCTGTGGGGATTTTGGGGCACCTTGTGGGGTCTTGGTGCCCCCTGTGGGGATTTTGGGGCACCTTGTGGGTATTTTGGTGCCCCCTGTGGGGCTTTTGGGGCACCCTATGGGGCCACCTCATACTTTTAATAATTTAACGTCTCCCTTTTAATCATTCCTATACCACCCTGCACTGACTTTCATGTTACTCTATGTTTTTTTAATCCATCCCACAACACCCCAATCTCTCTTAACCCTCTTGAACCCCCCCAAAAAACCCATAAGAACCCCAAACTCCCTTAACCCTCTTAAAATCCCCCAAACCACAAAAAACACCCACAAAAAACCCCCAGAAAAACTCAAAAAAACCCCAAAAAACCCCCATGAAACCCCCCCAAAAACCCCATAAAACCCCATAAAAACCCCCAAAAAAAACCCTAAAAACCCCATAAAAACCCCATAAAATTCCATAAAAACCCAACCTCCCTTAACCCTCTTGAACCCACTCCAAACCCCAAAAAAACACCCAAAAAACCCCCCAAAATCCCCCCCAAAAACCGCATAAACCCCCCCCATAAACCCATAAAAACTCAAAAAAACCCATGAAACTCCATAATAACCCGAATAAAAAAACCCTAAAAACCCCCCCAAAAAAAAAAACCCAACAAAACCCCCAAAAACCCCATAAAAACCCAAAAAAACCCAAAAAAACCCCCAAAAACCCCATAAAAACCCCCAAAAAACCCTAAAAACCCCAAAAAAACCCCATAAAAACCCCAGCCTCCCTTAACCCTCTTGAACCCACTCCAAACTCCAAAAACCCCCACAAAAAAACCCCCCACAATCCCCCCAAAAAAACCCAAAAAACTGCATAAACCCCCCCGATAAACCCATAACAACTCCAAAAAACCCATAAAACCCCATAAAAACCCGAATAAAAAAACCCTAAACCCCCCCCCAAAAAAAACCCAACAAAACCCCCAAAAAAACCCACAAAAACCCCAAAAAAACCCAAAAAAACCCCAAAAAACCCCATAAAAACACCCAAAAAACCCCATAAAAACCCCATCAAATTCCATAAAAACCCCAACCTCCCTTAACCCTCTTGAACCCACTCCAAACCCCAAAAAAACCCCCCAAAATCCCCCCAAAAAACCCAAAAAACCACATAAACCCCCCCGATAAACCCATAAAAACCCCAAAAAACCCATAAAACCCCATAAAAGACCAAATAAAAAACCCTATAACCCCCCCAAAAAAAACCCCCCAACAAAACCCCAAAAAAACCCCATAAAAACCCCAAAAAAACCCCATAAAAACCCCATAAAATTCCATAAAAACTCCAATCTCCCTTAACCCTCTTGAACCCACTCCAAACCCCAAAAAAACACCCAAAAAACCCCCCCAAAATCCCCCCGAAAAACCCAAAAAACCGCATAAACCCCCCTCGATAAACCCATAAAAACTCCAAAAAACCCATGAAACCCCATAAAAGCCCAAATAAAAAAACCCTAAAACCCCCCCAAAAAAACCCAACAAAACCCCCAAAAAGCCCCATAAAAACCCCCAAAAAACCCTATAAAAACCCCAAAAAATCCCCATAAAAACCCCCAACAAACCCCATAAAACCCCCAAAAAAACCCCATAAAAACCCCATAAAAACCCCAAAAAAACCCCATAAAAACCCCAAAAAAATCCCCATAAAAACCTCCAAAAAACCCCATAAAAACCCCCAAAAACCCCATAAAAACCCCCAAAAAACCCCATAAAAACCCCATAAAACCCCATAAAACCCCCAAAAAACCCCATAAAAACCCCCAAAAAACCCCATAAAAACCCCCCAAAAAACCCCATAAAAACCCCCAAAACCCCATAAAAACCCTCAAAAAACCCCATAAAAACCCCATAAAAACCTCCAAAAAACCCCATAAAAACCCCATAGGAACCCCAAAAAACCCCATAAAAACCCCAAAAAAACCCCATAAAAACCCCAAAAAACCCCATAAAAACCCCTCAAAAAACCCCATAAAAACCCCAAAAAAACCCATAAAAACCCCATAAAAACCTCCAAAAAACCCCATAAAAACCCCATAAAAACCCCCAACAAACCCCACAAAAAACCCCAAAAAACCCCATAAAAACCCTCAAAAAACCCCATAAAAACCCTAAAAAAACCCATAAAAACCCCAAAAAAACCCCATAAAAATCCCATTTCCGCCCTCAGGCGTGCTGGAGCCCGTGGACGTGGCCGACAATGGCGATGGCACCCAGCGCGTGTCCTACGTCCCGTCCCGTGAGGGCACCTACAACATCTCCGTGCGCTACGGAGACCAGGAGGTGCCGCGCAGGTGCGCCCGGGGGACGTTTGGGGCGTCACCCCGGGGGTGTTTTGGGGTGTCCTGACCCCAAAATTCCTCCCTAAAGCCCTTTCAAGGTGAAGGCGCTGCCCACGCACGACGCCAGCAAGGTGCGGGCGAGCGGCCCCGGGCTCAACACCACGGGGGTGCCGGCCAGCCTGCCCGTGGAGTTCACCATCGACGCCAAGGACGCCGGCGAGGGGCTGCTGGCCGTGCAGATCACGGTGCCCGCGGGGTTTTGGGGTCTTTAAGGGGTGGGATTTGGGGGTTTTTGGGGGGTTTGGGGGAGGTGGGGAGGGTTGGAGCGGGGTGGGTTTGGTGGCGCGGTTGGGATTTGTCAGGGGGGTTGGTGGTGGAGGTGGGAGGTTTTGTGTGCTGGTGGTCGTAAAGCTGCCACACAGTTCCTAATTCCAAAATTTTCCTCGAAATCAGCATTCCACGTTCCCTAATTCCTGGTTTTTTACACCCAAACCCATACCACATCGCCTAAATCCAGGTTTTTCCCCTCAGGATCCTGAGGCAAACCCAAGAGAGCATGACCGCACCCGGGAGCTCTGGGTTTCTTTTTCCCAGCCCAGATTTCCATTTTTCCACTCCTTAAACAGCAACATTCTCATTCTCATCTCACCAACTTCTCAAATTCCCATTCTCACCTCACCAATGGCTGAAATATAAAAGTTTTCCCCTCAGGAAAGACTTTTTCCCCTCGGGATCCTGAGAGCAAACCCAAGAGAACATGGCCGCACCCGGGAGCTCTGGGATCCTTTTTCCCAGACCAATTTCCCATTTTTCCATCACTCTAACACCAAAATTCCCATTCTCACCTCACCAACTGCCCAAATCCCCATTCTCACCTCACCAATGGCCAAAATTCCCACTTTTTCCCCTCAGGAAAAGCCTTTCCCCCTCAGGATTCTGAGGGGATTCCCAAGAGGACATCACCCCACCCGGGAGCTCTGAGATCCTTTTTTCCAGCCCAGATTTCCATTTTTCCACTCCTTAAACAGCAACATTCTCATTCTCACCTCACCAACTGCCCAAATTCCCATTCTCATCTCACCAACGGCCAAAATTCCAACTTTTTCCCCTCAGGAAAAGCTTTTTCCCCTCAGGATTCTGAGGGGAAATCTCATGGGAGCTTGACCTCACCCGGGAGCTCTGGGACCCTTTTTCCCAGCCCTAAAATCCAACCCCACACCCCAAAAACTGCCCAAATTTCCATTTTTCACCTCCCAACCACCAGAATTCCCATTCTCACCTCACCAATGGCTGAAATCTAAAAGTTTTCCCCTCAGAAAAGACTTTTTCCCCTGAGGATCCTGAGAGCAAACCCAAGTGAACATGGCCGCACCCGGGAGCTCCGGGATCCTTTTTCCCAGACCAATTTCCCATTTTTCCATCTCTCAACCACCAAAATTCCCATTCTCACCTCACCAACTGCCCAAATTCCCATTCTCACCTCACCAATGGCTGAAATTCTAACTTTTTCCCTTCAGGAAAAACTTTTTCCCCTTAGGATCCTGAGGGCAAATCCAAGGGAGCATGACTCCACCCTTGGGGGTGGAGCTTGGGGATCCTTTTTCCCAGCCCTAAACTCCAACCCCACACCCCAAAACTGCCCAAATTCCCATTCTCACCTCACCAATGGACGAAATTCCCTCTTTTTCCCCTCAGGATCCCGAGGGGAAGCCCAAGAAAGCCTCGATCCGGGACAATCAGGACGGCACCTACACCGTGTCCTACGTGCCGGACATGACCGGCCGCTACACCATCCTCATCAAATACGGGGGGGATGAGATCCCCTATTCCCCCTACCGCATCCGGGCCGTGCCCACCGGCGACGCCAGCAAGTGCACGGTCACCGGTGAGCCCCGAAACGGGGGAAAACCCCCAAAAATTGGGAGGAAACACCTCAAAAATGGGGAAAAAACCACCCCAAAAACTACAGGGGAACCCCCCCCAAAATGGGGGATACCACCTCAGGAATGGGAGAAACCACCGCGAAAACCCCCTCAGGAATGGGGGGGGGCACAACCCTGCTGGGAAAGGGGCACGGCTGCACTGAGGGGGGAATGGGGATTTTTGGGGGTGTTTTGGGGGATTTTGGGGGGTTTGGGGGGTTTTGGGGGTCTCACGGCTGTGTCTCACTGGATTTCTTGCTTCTCTGCCCACCCCACCCCACGCCCACCCCCCCACGCCCACCCCCCCCCACGCTGTAGTTTCCATCGGAGGTCACGGCTTAGGTAAGAGCACGGCTTGGTTTGGGGGGGGGGGAGCATGGCCAAAACCCCCCCTTTGCACCCCAAAATCGAGCCCCCTTCACCCCCCAAAAATGGCCCTGCATGAGGGGAAGGGGGGGAAACAGGGGAGGGGGTGAGGGTTGGGTTGGGAGGGGGTTTGGGGTGGGAGGAACCCGAGTTAAATGATGGGGAACCCCCAAATTAATGATGGGAGAGCCCCATGATCTCAGTCAATGAAGGGACCCCCCCCCCCCCAGTTTAATGATGGGGACCCTCCAAAATTAATGATGGCGACCCCCCAAAATTAGTATTGGGACATCTCCATGATCTTAATTAATGAAGGGACCCCTCAAAATTAATGATGGAGATCCCCCAAAATTATTGATGGGAGACTCCCATGATCTCAATTAATAATGGGGACCCTCCAAAATTACTGATGGGAGACCCCCATGATCCCAATTAATGAAGGGACCCCCCCAAATTAATGATGACCTCAGTTAATGAGAAACCCCCCCCCAATTTAATGATGTAGGACCCCAAACTCAATTAATGATGGGACCCCCCAAAATTAATGATGGGATCCCGTTTTGGGGCCACCAAAGGGGTCCCACCATGGTGACCCCAAAGGCTCCTTTATGGGGCCACCAAAGGGACCCCGTTCTGGTGACCCCAAATGGGTCCCGTTTTGGGGTTCCTGGTCCCGTTTTGGGGTTCCTGGTCCCGTTTGGGGGTTCCTGGTCCTGTTTTGGGGTTCCCAATGGATTTTGGTTCAAGATGTCCCCACATGGGTCCTGGTTTGGGGTTCCTGGCCCCATTTTGAAGTTCCCAGTCCCATTTTGGGGTTCCCAGCCCCATTTCGGGTTTCTGGTCCCATTTTGGGATTCCTGGTCCTGTTTTAGGATTCCTGGTCCCATTTTGGGATTTCTAGTCCCGATTTGGGGTTCCTGTTCCAGATGTCCCCAAATGTCCCCAATCCTGGTTTGGGGTTTCTGGCCCCATTTTGGGGTTCCTGACCCCCATTTTGGGTTCCTGACCCACATTTTGGGATTCCTGACCCCATTTTGGGATTCCTGACCCCCATTTTGGGGTTCCTGACCCCCATCTCCTATAGATCCAGGCCTGGGCCCCACGATCCAGCTCAGGGAGCAGACCCTGATCATGGTGGCCCCATTTTGGGATTTCTGTCCCCATTTTGGGGTTCCTGACCCCCATTTTTGGGGTTCCTAACCCCCATTTTTGGGGTTCCTGACCCCTATTTTGGGATTCCTGACCCCATTTTGGGGTTCCTGTCCCCGTCTCCCTCAGGACCCGGCCTGGGCCCCACGATCCAGCTCGGGGAGCAGACCCTGATCACGGTGGCCCCGATGGGTCCCATATTGGGATTTCTGTCCCCATTTTGGGGTTCCTGACCCCATTTTGGGATTCCTGTCCCCATTTTGGGTTCCTGATCCCCATTTTTGAGATTTCTGTCCCCATTTTGGGATTCCTGGCCCCATTTTGGGGTTCCTGACCCCCGTCTCCCTCAGGACCCGGCCTGGGCCCCACGATCCAGCTTGGGGAGCAGACCCTGATCACGGTGGCCTCGATGGGTCCCATTTTGGGATTTCTGGCCCCATTTTGGGGTTCCTGACCCCCATTTTTGGGGTTCCTGACCCCCATTTTTGGGATTCCTGGCCCCATTTTGGGATTCCTGTCTTTGTTTTGGGGTTCTCATTGGCTTCCTGTCCCAGATATCCCAAAATGGGTCCCATTTTGGGCTTCCTGGTCCCAATTGGGGTTCCTGTTCCAGATGTCCCCAAATGGGTCGCATTTTGGGGTTCCCAACTCCATTTTGGGATTTCCAGCCCCATTTTGGGGTTCCTGACCCCCGTCTCCCTCAGGACCCGGCCTGGGCCCCACGATCCAGCTCGGGGAGCAGACCCTGATCACGGTGGACGCCAAGGCCGCGGGCAAGGGCAAGGTGACGTGCTCGGTGTGCACCCCCGACGGCTCCGAGGTGGACGTGGACGTGGTGGAGAACCCCGACGGCACCTTCGACATCTTCTACACCGCGCCCCAGCCCGGCAAATACGTCATCTGCGTCAGGTTCGGCGGGGAGCACATCCCCAACAGCCCCTTCCAGGTCATGGTGAGTCAGAAATGGGGGAAAATGGGGAAAAAATGGGAAAAATTGGGGAAAAAACAGGGTAAAAATGGGAAAAAACAGGGTAAAAATGGGGATTATAGAGACAAATCTGGGATCTGCGTCAGGTTCGGGGGGGAGCACATCCCCAACAGCCCCTTCCAGGTCATGGTGAGTCAGAAATGGGGGAAAAATGGGGTAAGAATGGGAAAAATGGGAAAAATGGGGTAAAAATGGGAAAAAATGGGGAGAAACAGGGTAAAAAAGGGAAAAAATGGAGAGGAAATGGGGTGAAAATGGGGAATTTTGTGTGGTTTGGCGGGAGCACATCCCCAACAGCCCCTTCCAGGTCATGGTGAGTGGGAAATGGGGAGGAAATGGGGAAAGAATGGGAAAAATGGGTTAAAAATGGGAAAAATGGGGTAAAAATGGGAAAAATAGGGAAAAACAGGGTAAAAATGGGGATTATAGAGACAAATCTGGGATCTGCATCAGGTTCGGGGGGGAGCACATCCCCAACAGCCCCTTCCAGGTCATGGTGAGTCAGAAATGGGGAGGAAACGGGGAAAAATGGGGTAAGAATGGGAAAAATGGGGTAAAAATGGGAAAAATGGGGTAAAAATGGGGAAAAATGGGAAAAAACATGGTAGAAATGGGGATTATAGAGGGAAATCTGGGATCTGCGTCAGGTTCGGGGGGGAGCACATCCCCAACAGCCCCTTCCAGGTCATGGTGAGTCAGAAATGGGGGAAAACAAGGAGGAAATGGGGAAAAATGGGGTAAAAATGGGAAAAAATGGGAAAAATGGCTGAAAATGGGGAAAAAAACAGGGTAAAAATGGGGATTATAGAGGGAAATCTGGGATCTGCGTCAGGTTCGGGGGGGAGCACATCCCCAACAGCCCCTTCCAGGTCATGGTGAGTCAGAAATGGGGAGAAAATGGGAAAAATAGGGAAAAAACAGGGTGAAAATGGGAAAAAATGGAGAGAAAATGGGGTAAAAATGGGGAATTTTGTGTGGTTTGTGGGGAGCACATCCCCAGCAGCCCCTTCCAGGTCATGGTGAGTGGGAAATGAGTTGAAAATGGGGAAAAACAGGGGAAAAGTAGGAAAAAAACAGGAAAAATGGGGAAAGCAAGGAGAAAATGAGGAAAAAATGGGAGGGAAAATCGAGGGGAAAAAACAGGGGGGAAATGGGAAAAATCAAGGGGAAAATGGGAAAAAGCAGGGGGAAATGGGAAAAATCAAGGGGAAAATGGGAAAAAGCAGGGGAAAATGGGAAAAATCAAGGGGAAAATGGGAAAAAGCAGGGAAAAATGGGAAAAACTGGGGGGAAAATGGGAAAAAGCAGGGGAAAATGGGAAAAATCAAGGGGAAAATGGGAAAAAGCAGGGAAAAATGGGAAAAACTGGGGGGAAAATGGGAAAAATCAAGGGAAAAATGGGGAAAATCAAGGGGAAAATGGGAAAAAGCAGGGAAAAATGGGAAAGTTTGGGGGGAAATGGATGGGAACAGGGAGTTTGGGGTGCAAAGGGGGCCCTGGGGGTTTTTGGGGTGCTCTGACCCTCGGTGTCCCCCAGGCCACGGACCGGCCGCTGCTGGGGGTCAACGGGCTGGACATGGCCGGGCTGCGGCCCTTCGACCTCGTCATCCCCTTCACCATCAAGAAGGGCGAGATCACAGGTGAGGGGGTGGGGGGGTCCCCAAAATTGGCCCAAAAATACCTCAGAGTCAGCCCCAAAATGGGGCCAAAAATACCTCAAAGTCAGCTCCGAAATTGGCCCAAAAATACCTCAAAGTCAGCTCCAAAATCAGCCCAAAAATGCCTCAGTCGGCCCCAAAATTGGCCCAAAAACACCTCAAAGTCAGCTTCAAAATGGGGCCAAAAATGCCTCAGTCAGCCCCAAAATTGGCCCAAAAACACCTCAAAGTCAACTCCAAAATGGGGCCAAAAATACCTCAAAGTCAGCTCTGAAATCGGCCCAAAAATACCTCAAAGTCAGCTCCAAAATCGGCCCAAAAATACCTCAAAGTCAGCCCCAAAATGGGGCCAAAACCACCTCAAAGTCAGCTTCAAAATGGGGCCAAAAATACCTCAAAGTCAGCTTCAAAATGGGGCCAAAAATACCTCAAAGTCAGCTCCAAAGTCAGCCCAAAAATGCCTCAAAGTCAGCCCCAAAATGGGGCCAAAACCACCTCAAAGTCAGCCCCAAAATGGGGCCAAAACCACCTCAAAGTCAGCTTCAAAATGGGGCCAAAATTACCTCAAAGTCAGCTCCAAAGTCAGCCCAAAAATATCTCAGTCAGCCCCAAAATTGGCCCAAAAATACCTCAAAGTCAGCTCCAAAGTCAGCCCAAAAATGCCTCAAAGTCAGCTCCAAAATGGGGCCAAAAACACCTCAAAGTCAGCTCCGAAATCGGCCCAAAAATACCTCAGAGTCAGCCCCAAAATCAGCCCAAAAATACCTCCAAACCAGCCCATAAAAACCTCAAAACCCACCCCCAAAAATCAGCTCAAAACCTCCTCCAAACCAGCCCCAAAATACCTCAGAGTCAACCCCAAAATGGGGCCAAAAACACCTCAAAGTCAGCTCCAAAATTGGCCCAAAAATACCTCAAAGTCAGCTTCAAAATCAGCCCAAAAATACCTCAAAGTCAGCTTCAAAATGGGGCCAAAATTACCTCAGAGACAGCCCCAAAATTGGCCCAAAAATACCTCAAAACCAGCCCAAAAACCCTCAAAACCCACCCCCAAAAATCGGCTCAAAACCTCCTCCAAACCAGCCCCAAAATACCTCAGAGTCAGCTCCAAAATCAGCCCAAAAATACCCAAAAAAACCAGCCCAAAAATACCACAGAACCAGCCCAAAAATCAGCTCAAAACCAGCCCAAAAATATCTCGAAGTCATCTCCAAAACTGACCAAAAAATTCCTCAAAACCAGCCCAAAAATCAGCCCAAAAATTCCTCAAAACCAGCCCAAAAATCAGCCCAAAAATACATCAAAACCAGCCCAAAAATGAATCCAAACCAGCCCCAAAAATGAATCCAAACCAGCCCCAAAAATTCCCCAAAACTCAGCCCAAAACTCAGCCCAAAATCGCCTCCAAAATGTCCCCAACACCGGCCCTGAATCAGCCAAAACCACCCCAGAAACAGCCAAAAATCATCCCAAAATAGCCCAAAGATACCTCTGGGTGTCCCCAAGGTGTCCCCAAGTGTCCCCAAGGTGTCCCCAGGTGTCCCCAGGTGACCCCAGGTGTCCCTGTCCCCCCAGGTGAGGTGCAGATGCCCTCGGGCAAGGTGCCCACTGCAGCCACTCCCAGCTGTTCCCAGCTGTCCCCAGGTGTCCCCAGGTGTCCCCAAGGTGTCCCCAGGTGTCCCCAAGTGTCCCCAGCTGTCCCCAGCAGTCCCAGGTGTCCCCAGCAGTCCCCAGGTGTCCCCAGGTGACCCCAGGTGTCCCTGTCCCCCCAGGTGAGGTGCGCATGCCCTCAGGCAAGGTGCCCACTGCAGCCACTCCCAGGTGTCCCCAAGTGTCCCCAGCTGTCCCCAGCTGTTCCCAGGTGTCCCCAGCTGTCCCAGCTGTCCCCCGATGTCCCCAAGGTGTCCCCAAGTGTCCCCAAGTGTCCCCAGGTGTCCCCAGGTGTCCCCAGCTGTCCCCAAGTGTCCCCAGGTGTCCCTGTCCCCCCAGGTGAGGTGCGCATGCCCTCGGGCAAGGTGCCCACTGCAGCCCCTCCCAGGTGTCCCCAAGTGTCCCCAGGTGCCCCAGGTGTCCCAGGTGTCCCCAGGTGCCCCAGGTGTCCCCAGCTGTTCCCAGCTGTCCCCAGGTGTCCCCAGCAGTCCCAGGTGCCCCAGGTGTCCCCAGGTGTCCCCAGGTGTCCCCAGCTGTCCCCAGGTGTCCCCAGCAGTCCCAGGTGCCCCAGGTGTCCCCAGGTGTCCCCAGGTGTCCCTGGGTGTCCCCAGGTGTCCCCAAGGTGTCCCTGTCCCCCCAGGTGAGGTGCAGATGCCCTCGGGCAAGGTGCCCACTGCAGCCCCTTCCAGGTGTCCCCAGGTGTCCCCAGCGGTCCCAGGTGACCCCAGGTGTCCCTGTCCCCCCAGGTGAGGTGCAGATGCCCTCGGGCGAGGTGCCCACTGCAGCCCCTCCCAGGTGTCTCCAGGTGTCCCAGGTGACTCCGGGTGTCCCCAGGTGTCCCCAGCTGTCACCAGGTGTCCCCAGCAGTCCCAAGTGTCCCAGGTGACCCCAGGTGACCCCAGGTGTCCCTGTCCCCCCAGGTGAGGTGCGCATGCCCTCGGGCAAGGTGGCCACCCCGGACATCACGGACAACAAGGACGGCACGGTGACCGTCAGGTTCGCGCCCAGCGAGGCCGGGCTGCACGAGATGGACATCCGCTGCGACAGCATCCACATCCCCGGTGAGAATGGGGGAATTTGGGGGGATTTTGGGGGGATTTGGGGCATTTTGGGGGGGATTTGTGGGTTTTGCGGGATTTTGGGGGGTGTTTGAGGGGTTTTGGGGGGTTTTGAGTGGGATTTTGGGAGGTTTTGAGTGGGATTTTGGAGTGGTTTTGGGGGATTCTGGCTGCACGAGATGGACGTCCGCTGCGACAGCATCCACGTCCCTGGTGAGAATGGGGGATTTTGGGGGGATTTTGGGGGGATTTGGGGCATTTCGGGGAACTTTGGGGTGTCTGGAACCCAGGGGAGCAGCCAAGGCTGGATTTTGGGGGGTTTGGGGGGATTTTGGGGTGGTTTAAGGGGTTTTGGCTGCGCGAGATGGACATCCGCTGTGACAGCATCCACATCCCTGGTGCCAGGAATTTGGGGAATTTCTGGGAATTTTGGGGTGTTTGGGAAGTTTGGGGGTGTTGGGAACCCCAGGAGAGCAGCCAGGAGTGAGATCTGGGGGGTTTTGGGGGGGTTTGAGTGGGATTTTGGGGGGGTTTGAGTGGGATTTTGGGGGGTTTTGGGGGATTCTGGCTGCACGAGATGGACATCCGCTGCGACAGCATCCACATCCCCGGTGAGAACGGGGCGTTTTGGGGGGATTTGGGGGTTTTGGGGGATTTTGGGGGATTTTGGGGGGTTTTGAGTGGGATTTTGGGGTGGTTGAAGGGGCTTTGGCTGCACGAGATGGACATCCGCTGCGACAGCATCCACATCCCTGGTACGGGATTTGGGAAACTTCTGGGAATTTCTGGGGATTTTGGGGGCTGGGGTGGGATTTTGGTGGTTTTGTGTGGGATTTGGTGGGTTTTGGGGGTGTCTGGGGGGTTTTGAGTGGGATTTTGGGGGTTTTGGGTGGGATTTGGTGGGTTTTGGGTGGGATTTTGGGGGTTTTGGGTGGGATTTTGGGGGTTTTGGGGGTGTCTGGGGGGTTTTGGGTGGGATTTGGTGGGTTTTGGGTGGGATTTTGGGGGTTTTGAGTGGGATTTTGGGGGGTTTTGGGGTGCACGAGATGGACATCCGCTGCGACAGCATCCACATCCCTGGTGAGAATGGGGGATTTGGGGAATTTTGGAATTTTTGGGGGATTTTGAGGTGTTTGGAACTGCCAGGGGAGCAGCCAGGAGTGAGTGTTGGGGGGTTTTTGGGGGTCACTGTCACTGTGAGGGATTTGGGGACACTTTGGGGACACCGTGGGGGGATCCAGGTGTCCCCTGACCCCCCCAATGTCCCCATTTGTGTCCCCCCCCAGGCAGCCCCCTGCAGTTCTGTGTGCCTTACATCACCTGGGCGTGGCTTTGGGGAGGTTTTTGGGGGTCACTGTCACTGTGAGGGATTTGGGGACACTTTGGGGACACCGTGGGGGGGTTGGGCTGTCCCCTGACCCCCCCGATGTCCCCATTTGTCCCCCCCCAGGCAGCCCCCTGCAGTTCTATGTGCCTTACATCACCCAGGGGTGGCTCTGGGGAGGTTTTTGGGGGTCACTGTCACTGCGAGGGATTTGGGGACACTTTGGGGACACCGTGGGGGGATCAAGGTGTCCCCTGACCCCCCCGATGTCCCCATTTGTCACCCCCCCAGGCAGCCCCCTGCAGTTCTACGTGGATTACGTGAACAGCGGCCACGTCACCGCCTACGGCCCCGGGCTGACCCACGGCACCGTCAACCGCCCGGCCACGTTCACCGTCAACACCAAGGACGCCGGAGAGGGTGGGACACTGGGGACACCTGGAGGGTCAGGGGACATTAGGGACAGTGGGGACAATGGGGACAGTGGGGACACCTGGGGGGTCAGGGGACAATGGGGACAGTGGGGACAATGGGGACATTGGGGACAGTGGGGACACCTGGGGGGTCAGGGGACATTGGGGACAATGGGGACATTGGAGACAGTGGGGACAATGGGGACAATGGGGACACTGGGGACAGTGGGGACATTGGGGACACTGGGGACAATGGGGACAGTGGGGACATTGGGGACACCGGGGACACCTGGGGGGTCAGGGGACAATGGGGACATTGGGGACAATGGGGACAGTGGGGACAATGGGGACATTGGGGACAATGGGAACACCTGGGGGGTCAGGGGACATTGCGGACAATGGGGACATTGGGGACAATGGGCTGTCATCAACCGCCCGGCCATGTTCACCGTCAACACCAAGGACGCCGGAGAGGGTGGGACACTGGGGACACCTGGGGACATTAAGGACAATGGGGATATTGGGGACAATTGGGGCAATGGAGACACTGGGGACACTGGGGACAATGGGGGCAGTGGGGACAGTGGGGACAATGGGGACACCTGGGAACACTGGGGACACCTGGAGGGTCAGGGGACAATGGGGACACCTGGAGGGTCAGGGGACATTGGGGACAATGGGGACAATTGGGGCAACGGAGACATTGGGGACAATGGGGACATTGGGGACAATTGGGGACATTGGGGACAATTGGGGCAATGGAGACATTGGGGACAATGGGGACATTGGGGACAATTGGGGACATTGGGGACAGTTGGGGCAATGGAGACATTGGGGACACCTGGGGTGTCAGGGGACATTGGGGACAGTGGGGACATTGGGGACACTGGGGACAATGGGGACACTGGGGACACCTGGGGACATTAAGGACAATGGGGACAGTGGGGACACGGGACAGTGGGGACAATGGGGACAGTGGGGACACCTGGGGGGTCAGGGGACATTGGGGACATTGGGGACACTGGGGCACATGGAGACCCTGGGACACCTGGCCCCCTGTCCCTGGCCCTGTCCCCAGCTGTCCCCAGGGGGTCTGTCCCTGGCCGTGGAGGGTCCATGACCATGTCCGTGTGTCCGTCTGTCCTTAGGGGGTCTGTCCCTGTCCTTAACTGTCCGTTTGTCCTTAGGATGGTCCCAGGCTGTCCCCAGGCTGTCCCTGACCGTGTCCGTGTGTCCGTCTGTCTGCAGGGGGTCTGTCCCTGGCCGTGGAGGGCCCCTGACCGTGTCCGTCTGTCCGTCTGTCTGTCTGTCCTTAGGGGGTCTGTCCCTGGCCGTGGAGAATCCCAGGCTGTCCCTGTGTCCCCAGGCTGTCCCTGACCGTGTCCGTGTGTCCGTCTGTCTGTCTGTCCTTAGGCGGTCTGTCCCTGACCGTGTCCGTGTGTCCGTCTGTCCGCAGGGGGTCTGTCCCTGGCCATGGATGGTCCCAGGGTGTCCCCAGTCTGTCCTGACCGTGTCCGTCTGTCCGTCTGTCCTTAGGGGGTCTGTCCCTGGCCGTGGAGGGTCCCTCACACTGTCCCTGTCCCCTGACCGTGTCCGTCTGTCCGTCTGTCCTTAGGGGGTCTGTCCTGACCGTGTCCGTGTGTCCGTCTGTCCCCAGGGGGTCTGTCCCTGGCCATGGAGGGCCCCTCACACTGTCCCTGTCCCCTGACCGTGTCCGTCTGTCTGTCTGTCCACAGGGGGTCTGTCCCTGGCCGTGGATGGTCCCAGGCTGTCCCCAGGCTGTCCCTGACCGTGTCTGTCTGTCTGTCTGTCCTTAGGGGGTCTGTCCCTGGCCGTGGAGGGCCCCTCCAAGGCCGAGATCAGCTGCCAGGACAACGGCGACGGCACCTGCTCCGTGTCCTACCTGCCCGTGCTGCCCGGCGACTACGGCATCGTGGTCAAGTACAACGACAAGCACATCGCGGGCAGCCCCTTCACCGCCAGGATCACGGGTGAGAGCAGCAAAATCGGGGAAAAAACACAAAAATTTGGGAAAAAACAAAAAAAAACTGAAAAAAATGAGAAAAAATGAGAGAAAAACCACAAAAAACCCCAAAAAACTGACTGAAAACCTGACCTGGGGTCACTGGCACATCGTCGGCAGCCCCTTCACCGCCGGGATCACAGGTGAGGAACACAGAATTGGGGAAAAAACACAAAAATTTGGGGAAAAACAAAAAAAAACACAAAAAAATGAGAAAAAAAATCAAAAAAAACTCACCAAAAAACCCCCCAAAAGCCCTGACAAGCACACCTGGGGTCACTGGCACATCGCGGGCAGCCCCTTCACCGCCAGGATCACGGGTGAGGAACAAAAATTGGGGAAAAAACACAAAAATTTGGGAAAAAACAACAAAAAAAAAACCCAAAAAAAAAGCTGAGAAAAAATGAGGAAAATCCCCAAAAAACCTGACCTGACTGGCACATCGCGGGCAGCCCCTTCACGGCCAGGATCATGGGTGACGAACACAGAATTGGGGAAAAAGCACAAAAATTTGGGGAAAAACAAAACAAAAAACCAAACCAAAACAAAACAACTGAAAAAAATGAGAAAAAAATGAGGAAAAAACCACAAAAAACCCCAAAAAACTGACTGAAAACCTGACCTGGGGTCACTGGCACATCGCTGGCAGCCCCTTCACCGCCAGGATCACAGGTGAGGAACACAGAATTGGGGAAAAAACACAAAAATCTGGGAAAAAACAAAAAAATCCCACCCTGAAAATAACTGAAAAAATGAGAAAAATCCATGAAAATTCCAAAAAAACCTGTGTCCCCTCAGGTGACGATTCCCTGCGCCAGTCCCACCTCAAGGTCGGCGCCTCGGCCGAGATCCCGCTGGACATGGGGGACATCGGGGACCTGAGCCAGCTCAGCGCCACCGTCACCGCGCCCTCGGGGCGGCGCGAGCCCTGCACGCTGAAACGGCTGCGGGACGGCCACCTGGGTGAGGGGACATTGGGGACATCATTGGGGACACCATTGGGGACATTGGGGACACCACTGGGGACATGGAGCCCTGCACGCTGAAACGGCTGCGGGACGGCCACCTGGGTGAGGGGACACCATTGGGGACATTGGGGACATTGGGGACACCATTGGGGACACCATTGGGGACACCATTGGGGACACCATTGGGGACATGGAGCCCTGCACGCTGAAACGGCTGCGGGACGGCCACCTGGGTGAGGGGACATTGGGGACACCATTGGGGACATTGGGGACACCATTGGGGACATGGAGCCCTGCACGCTGAAACGGCTGCGGGACGGCCACCTGGGTGAGGGGACATTGGGGACATTGGGGACATTGGGGACATTGGGGACATCATTGGGGACATTGGGGACATTGGGGACATCATTGGGGACATTGGGGACACCCCTGGGGACACCATTGGGGACACAGAGCCCTGCACGCTGAAACGGCTCCGGGACGGCCACCTGGGTGAGGGGACACCATTGGGGACACCATTGGGGACATTGGGGACACCATTGGGGACACCATTGGGGACACCATTGGGGACATCATTGGGGACATTGGGGACATTGGGGACATTGGGGACACCATTGGGGACATCATTGGGGACATTGGGGACATCATTGGAGACATTGGGGACACCATTGGGGACATCATTGGGGACATTGGGGACATTGGGGACATGGAGCCCTGCACGCTGAAACGGCTGCGGGACGGCCACCTGGGTGAGGGGACATTGGGGACATTGGGGACATTGGGGACATTGGGGACATTGGGGACACCATTGGGTACACCTTTGGGGACACCATTGGGGACATTGGGGACACCATTGGGGACATGGAGCCCTGCACGCTGAAACGGCTGCGGGACGGCCACCTGGGTGAGGGGACATTGGGGACACCATTGGGGACACCATTGGGGACACCATTGGGGACACCATTGGGGACATTGGGGACATGGAGCCCTGCACGCTGAAACGGCTCCGGGACGGCCACCTGGGTGAGGGGACATTGGGGACATTGGGGACATCATTGGGGACATCATTGGGGACATTGGGGACACCATTGGGGACACCACTGGGGACACCATTGGGGACACCATTGGGGACATGGAGCCCTGCACGCTGAAACGGCTCCGGGACGGCCACCTGGGTGAGGGGACACCATTGGGGACATTGGGGACACCATTGGGGGCACCATTGGGGACATTGGGGACATTGGGGACATTGGGGACACCATTGGGGACATTGGGGACACCATTGGGGACACCATTGGGGACATCATTGGGGACACCACTGGGGACACCATTGGGGACATTGGGGACATCATTGGGGACATTGGGGACACCATTGGGGACACCATTGGGGACACGGAGCCCTGCACGCTCAAACGGCTCCGGGACGGCCACCTGGGTGAGGGGACACCATTGGGGACACTGGGGACACCATTGGGGACATCATTGGGGACATTGGGGACATGGAGCCCTGCACGCTGAAACGGCTGTGGGACGGCCACCTGGGTGAGGGGACATTGGGGACATTGGGGACACCATTGGGGACATTGGGGACACCATTGGGGACACCATTGGGGACACCATTGGGGACATTGGGGACATTGGGGACACGGAGCCCTGCACGCTGAAACGGCTGAGGGACGGCCACCTGGGTGAGGGGACATTGGGGACACCATTGGGGACATTGGGGACACCATTGGGGACACGGAGCCCTGCACGCTGAAACGGCTGCGGGACGGCCACCTGGGTGAGGGGACATTGGGGACATCATTGGGGACATTGGGGACACCATTGGGGACACCATTGGGGACATTGGGGACACCATTGGGGACATTGGGGACATGGAGCCCTGCACGCTGAAACGGCTGTGGGACGGCCACCTGGGTGAGGGGACATTGGGGACATTGGGGACATTGGGGACACCATTGGGGACATCATTGGGGACATCATTGGGGACATCATTGGGGACATCATTGGGGACATTGGGGACATTGGGGACACCATTGGGGACATCATTGGGGACATCATTGGGGACATTGGGGACACCATTGGGGACATCATTGGGGACATTGGGGACATTGGGGACATGGAGCCCTGCACGCTGAAACGGCTGCGGGACGGCCACCTGGGTGAGGGGACACCATTGGGGACATTGGGGACACCATTGGGGACATTGGGGACATCATTGGGGACATTGGGGACACCATTGGGGACATTGGGGACACGGAGCCCTGCACGCTGAAACGGCTGCGGGACGGCCACCTGGGTGAGGGGACATTGGGGACACTGGGGACACCATTGGGGACATGGAGCCCTGCACGCTGAAACGGCTGCGGGACGGCCACCTGGGTGAGGGGACATTGGGGACACCATTGGGGACATTGGAGACATTGGGGACATTGGGGACACCATTGGGGACATTGGGGACATTGGGGACATTGGGGACACCATTGGGGACACCATTGGGGACACCATTGGGGACACCATTGGGGACATTGGGGACACCATTGGGGACATGGAGCCCTGCACAACAGCCACCTTGGTGAGGGGACACTGCTGGGGACATCATTGGGGACACTGGGGACATTGTACCCTGTATCTCTGTCCCTGAACTCTCACTGTCCCTGTGTCCCTGTCCCTGTGTGTGACATGTCCCTGTCCCTGTGTGTGACATGTCCCTGTCCCCACATGTGACACTTTTCTGTCCCCACAGGGATCTCGTTTGTCCCCCAGGAGGTGGGGGAGCACCTGGTCCATGTCACCCGCGGGGGACAGCCCCTGTCCCTGTGTCCCTGTGTGTGACATGTCCCTGTGTGTGACATGTCCCTGTCCCTGTGTGTCACATGTCCATGTCCCTGTGTGTGTGACATGTCCATATCCCTGTGTCCCTGTGTGTGACATGTCCCTGTCCCTGTGTGTGACATGTCCATGTCCCTGTCCCCACGTGTGACACATCCCTGTCCCCGCAGGGATCTCGTTTGTCCCCCAGGAGGTGGGGGAGCACCTGGTCCATGTCACCCGCGGGGGACAGCCCCTGTCCCTGTGTCCCTGTGTGTGACATGTCCCTGTGTCCCTGTGTGTGTGACATGTCCATATCCCTGTGTCCCTGTGTGTCACATGTCCCTGTCCCCATGTGTGACATGTCCATATCCCTGTGTCCCTGTGTGTGACACTTTTCTGTCCCCGCAGGTATTTCCTTTGTCCCCCAGGAGGTGGGGGAGCACCTGGTCCATGTCACCCGCGGGGGACAGCCCCTGTCCCTGTGTCCCTGTGTCCCTGTGTCCCTGTGTGTGACATGTCCCTGTGTCCCCACGTGTGACACTTTTCTGTCCCCGCAGGGATCTCGTTTGTCCCCCAGGAGGTGGGGGAGCACCTGGTCCATGTCACCCGCGGGGGACAGCCCCTGTCCCTGTGTCCCTGTGTGTGACATGTCCCTGTGTCCCTGTGTGTGTGACATGTCCATATCCCTGTGTCCCTGTGTGTCACATGTCCCTGTCCCCATGTGTGACATGTCCATATCCCTGTGTCCCTGTGTGTGACACTTTTCTGTCCCCGCAGGTATTTCCTTTGTCCCCCAGGAGGTGGGGGAGCACCTGGTCCATGTCACCCGCGGGGGACAGCCCCTGTCCCTGTGTCCCTGTGTCCCTGTGTCCCTGTGTGTGACATGTCCCTGTGTCCCCACGTGTGACACTTTTCTGTCCCCGCAGGGATCTCGTTTGTCCCCCAGGAGGTGGGGGAGCACCTGGTCCATGTCACCCGCGGGGGACAGCCCCTGTCCCTGTGTCCCTGTGTGTGACATGTCCCTGTGTCCCTGTGTGTGTGACATGTCCATATCCCTGTGTCCCTGTGTGTCACATGTCCCTGTCCCCATGTGTGACATGTCCATATCCCTGTGTCCCTGTGTGTGACACTTTTCTGTCCCCGCAGGTATTTCCTTTGTCCCCCAGGAGGTGGGGGAGCACCTGGTCCATGTCACCCGCGGGGGACAGCCCCTGTCCCTGTGTCCCTGTGTCCCTGTGTCCCTGTGTGTGACATGTCCCTGTGTCCCCACGTGTGACACTTTTCTGTCCCCGCAGGGATCTCGTTTGTCCCCCAGGAGGTGGGGGAGCACCTGGTCCATGTCACCCGCGGGGGACAGCCGCTGCCCCGCAGTCCCCTGGCTGTCACCATCAGCCAGGCCGAGCTCGGCGACGCCTCGCGGGTGCTGCTGCGGGGCCCCGGCCTGAGCGAGGGCACCACGTTCCAGCCGGCCCAGTTCACCATCGACACCCGCCAGGCCGGTGAGACTGGGAGCACTGGGAGCACTGGGAGGGACTGGGAATGGCACTGAGAGGGGATTTGGGGACATTGGGGACACTGGGAATGGCACTGGGGGCACTGGGAGTGACTGGGACTGGGCCTGAGCGAGGGCACCACGTTCCAGCCGGCCCAGTTCACCATCGACACCCGCCAGGCCGGTGAGACTGGGAGCACTGGGACGGACTGGGATGGACTGGGAGCACTGGGAGGGACTGGGACAGACTGGGAGGGACTGGGAGGGGATTTGGGGACAATGGGAATGGCACTGGGGGCACTGACAGTGACAGGGACTGGGCCTGAGCGAGGGGCACTGGGAGTGACTGGGATGGCACTGGGATGGACTGGGAGCACTGGGACAGACTGGGAGCACTGGGAATGGCACTGGGAGGGGATCTGGGGACATTGGGGACAATGGGAATGGCACTGGGGACACTGGGGGTGACTGGGACTGGGACTGGGCCCCGGCCTGAGTGAGGGCACCACGTTCCAGCCGGCCCAGTTCACCATCGACACCCGCCAGGCCGGTGAGACTGGGATGGACTGGGAGGGACTGGGAGAGACTGGGAGCACTGGGACAGACTGGGACGGATTGGGAGAGACTGGGAGAGACTGGGAATGGCACTGGGAGGGGATATGGGGACATTGGGGACACTGGGAATAGCACTGGGGGCACTGGGAGTGACAGGGACTGGGCCTGAGTGAGGGCACCACGTTCCAGCTGGCCCAGTTCACCATCGACACCCGCCAGGCCAGTGAGACTGGGAGCACTGGGATGGACTGGGAGGGACTGGGAGCACTGGGAATGGCACTGAGAGGGGATTTGGGGACACTGGGGACACTGGGGATGGCACTGGGGACACTGGGGGTGACTGGGACTGGGACTGGGCCTGAGTGAGGGCACCACGTTCCAGCCGGCCCAGTTCACCATCGACACCCGCCAGGCCAGTGAGACTGGGAGGGACTGGGAGCACTGGGATGGACTGGGAGCACTGGGACAGACTGGGAGCACTGGGAATGGCACTGAGAGGGGATTTGGGGACATTGGGGACACTGGGAATGGCACTGGGGACACTGGGAGTGACTGGGACTGGGCCTGAGCGAGGGCACCACGTTCCAGCCGGCCCAGTTCACTATCGACACCCGCCAGGCCGGTGAGACTGGGAGCACTGGGAGCACTGGGACAGACTGGGAATGGCACTGGGAGGGGATTTGGGGACATTGGGGACAATGGGAATGGCGCTGGGGACACTGGGAGTGACTGGGACTGGGCCTGAGCGAGGGCACCACGTTCCAGCCGGCCCAGTTCACCATCGACACCCGCCAGGCCGGTGAGACTGGGAGCACTGGGAGCACTGGGAGGGACTGGGACAGACTGGGAGGGACTGGGAGGGGATTTGGGGACATTGGGGACAATGGGAATGGCACTGGGGACACTGGGGGTGACTGGGACTGGGCCTGAGCGAGGGCACCACGTTCCTGCCGGCCCAGTTCACCATCGACACCCGCCAGGCCGGTGAGACTGGGATGGACTGGGACGGACTGGGAGAGACTGGGATGGACTGGGAGCACTGGGACAGACTGGGAGGGACTGGGAGGGGATCTGGGGACACTGGGGACACTGGGAATGGCACTGGGGACACTGGGAGTGACTGGGACTGGGCCTGAGCGAGGGCACCATGTTCCAGCCGGCCCAGTTCACCGTCGACACCCGCCAGGCCGGTGAGACTGGGATGGACTGGGACGGACTGGGAGAGACTGGGAGCACTGGGAGCACTGGGAGGGACTGGGAGAGACTGGGACAGACTGGGAGCACTAGGAATGGCACTGAGAGGGGATTTGGGGACATTGGGGACAATGGGAATGGCACTGGGGGCACTGGGAGTGACTGGGACTGGGCCTGAGCGAGGGGCACTGGGAGTGACTGGGATGGCACTGGGACGGACTGGGAGCACTGGGACGGACTGGGACAGACTGGGAGCACTGGGAGGGGATTTGGGGACATTGGGGACACTGGGAATGGCGCTGGGGACACTGGGAGTGACTGGGACTGGGCCTGAGCGAGGGCACCACGTTCCAGCCGGCCCAGTTCACCATCGACACCCGCCAGGCCAGTGAGACTGGGAGGGACTGGGACGGACTGGGAGAGACTGGGAGGGACTGGGAGGAACTGGGAGGGGGTCTGGGGACAATGGAGGTGGCACTGGGGACAGTGACAGTGGCAGGGACTGGGCCTGAGCGAGGGGCACTGGCAGTGACTGGGACGGACTGGGGGTGACTGGGATGGACTGGGACGGACTGGGAGCACTGGGAGGGACTGGAATGGACTGGGAGGGACTGGGGGCAGTGGGAGGGACTGGGGGCACTGGGAGGGACCAGGATGGACTGGGATGGACTGGGGGCGCTGGGAGGGGGTTTGGGGACACTGGTTTGTACTGGGGGATTTGGGGTTTTTTTGGGGTGGATTTTTTGTGGGTTTTTGGGGTCTGTCCTCACTGTGTGACCCCCCCAGGGTACGGGGGCCTGACCCTCTCCATCGAGGGATTTTTGGAATTTTTAATGAGGGTTTTGGGGTTTTTTTTGTGTTATTTTATGGTTTTTATGCAATGTGGCAGATTTGGTGTTTTGGGGCTTTTTTGGGGTGGATTTTCTGGGGTTTTTGGGATCTGTCCTGACCCCCCCAGGGTACGGGGGCCTGACCCTCTCCATCGAGGGATTTTGGGAGTTTTTAATGGGATTTTTTGGGGGTATTTTATGGTTTTTATGCAATGTGGCAGATTTGGTGTTTTTGGGGTTTTTTGGGGTGGATTTTTTGGGGTCTGTCCTCACTCTGTGACCCCCCCAGGGTACGGGGGCCTGACCCTCTCCATCGAGGGATTTTTGGAATTTTTAATGAGGGTTTTGGGGGGTTTTTTTTGGTGTTATTTTATGGTTTTTATGCAATGTGGCAGATTTGGTGTTTTGGGGTTTTTTGGGGTGGATTTTTTGGGGGTTTTTGGGGTCTGTCCTCACTGTGTGACCCACCCCGGGGTACGGGGGCCTGACCCTCTCCATCGAGGGATTTTTGGAATTTTTAATGAGGGTTTTGGGGTTTTTGGGGGGGTATTTTATGGTTTTTATGCAATGTGGCAGATTTGGTGTTTTTGGGGTTTTTTTGGGGTGGATTTTTGGGGGTTTTTGGGGTCTGTCCTCACTGTGTGACCCCCCCAGGGTACGGGGGCCTGAGCCTGTCCATCGAGGGATTTTGGGAGTTTTTAATGGGATTTTTTGGTTTTTTTTTGTGTTATTTTAGGGTTTTTATGCAATATGGCAGATTTGGTGTTTTTGGGGTTTTTTGGGGTGGATTTTTTGGGGGTTTTTGAGCTCTCTCCTCACTCTGTGACCCCCCCAGGGTACGGGGGCCTGAGCCCATTTATCGAGGATTTTGGGAGTTTTTAATGGGATTTTTTTGGGGTTTTTTTGGGGGTATTTTAGGGTTTTTATGCAATATGGCAGATTTTGGGATTTGGGGTTTTTTTGGGGCGGATTTTTTGGGGGTTTTGGGGCTCTCTCCTCACTGTGTGACCCCCCCCAGGGTACGGGGGCCTGACCCTCTCCATTGAGGGATTTTGGGAGTTTTTAATGGGATTTTTTTGGGGGTATTTTATGTTTTTTATGCAATATGGCAGATTTGGTGTTTTTGGGGTTTTTTGGGGTGGATTTTTTGGGGTCTGTCCTCACTCTGTGACCCCCCTGGGGTACGGGGGCCTGACCCTCTCCATCGAGGGATTTTGGGAGTTTTTAATGGGATTTTTTGGGGGTATTTTATGGTTTTTATGCAATATGGCAGATTTGGTGTTTTTGGGGTTTTTTGGGGTGGATTTTTTTGGGGTTTTTGGGCTCTCTCCTCACTGTGTGACCCCCCCAGGGTACGGGGGCCTGACCCTCTCCATCGAGGGATTTTGGGAGTTTTTAATGGGATTTTTTTGGGGGGGTATTTTATGGTTTTTATGCAATGTGGCAGATTTGGTGTTTTTGGGGTTTTTTGGGGTGGATTTTTTGGGCTCTCTCCTGACCCCCTGACCCCCCCAGGGTACGGGGGCCTGACCCTCTCCATCGAGGGATTTTGGGAGTTTTTAATGGGATTTTTTTGGGGGTATTTTAGGGTTTTTATGCAATGTGGCAGATTTGGTGTTTTTGGGGTTTTTTGGGGTGGATTTTTTGGGGTTTTTCGGATCTGTCCTGACCCCCTGACCCCCCCCAGGGTACGGGGGCCTGACCCTCTCCATCGAGGGCCCCAGCAAGGTGGACATCACCACGGAGGAGCTGGAGGACGGCACCTGCCGCGTGTCCTACTGCCCCACCGAGCCCGGCAACTACATCATCTCCGTCAAATTCGGGGAGCAGCACGTGCCCGGTGAGAGCGGGGGCACTGGGGGGCACTGGGGGGGACTGGGGCGCACTGGGGGCACTGGGAGGGGATTGGGAGGGACTGAGAGGGGATTTGGGGATACTGGGAGGGAATGGGGGGGACTGGGAAGGGGTTTGGGGGCACTGGGAGGGACTGAGAGGGGATTTGGGGGGGACTGGGAGGCACTGGGAGGGACTGGGAGGGGATTGGGGGGGGACTGGGAGGCACTGGGAGGGACTGGGAGGGACTGGGGGGAAATGGGAGGGGATTTGGGGACACTGGGAGGGACTGGGAAGGAATGGGAGGGGATTTGGGGACACTGAGGGGGACTAGAGGGGCACTGGGGGGGACTGGGGGGCACTGGGAGGGGATTTGGGGATACTGGGAGGGACTGAGGGGCACTGGGGGGGACTGGGAGGGGGTTTGGGAGGGACTGGGGGGGAATGGGGGGGACTGAGAGGGGATTTGGGGATACTGGGGGGCACTGGGAGGGACTGGGAGGGACTGAGAGGGGATTTGGGGGGGACTGGGGACAGTGGGAAGGGATTGGGGGGGACTGGGAGGGGATTTGGGGGCACTGGGAAGGACTGGGGGGGAATGGGAGGGACTGGGAGGGGATTTGGGGACACTGAGGGGGACTAGAAGGGCACTGGGGGGGACTGGGAGTGGACTGGGAACACTGGGAGGGGATTTGGGGATACTGGGAGATACTGGGAGGGACTGGGAGGGAACTGGGAGGGATTGGAAGGGACTGGGAGGGGATTTGGAGAGCACTTGGGGGGGATTGGGAGGGGATTTGGGGGGACTGGGGGGCACTGGGGGGATTGGGGGGCACTGGGAGGGACTGGGAGCAACTGGGAGGGGATTTAAGGATACTGGGAGGGAACTTGGGGACACTGGGAGATACTGGGAGGGACTGGGAGGGGATTGGGGGGCACTGGGAGGGGATTTGGGGATACTGGGGGGACTAGAGGGGCACTGGGGGGGAATGGGGGGGACTGGGAGGGACTGGGGGGTTCTGAACTCGGGGAAATTCAGGGATTTTGAGGGGGGTCCTGGGGGAATTTGGGGGAGCTCTGGGGGTCCCGAGTGACCCCAGGGAGCCCCTCCTGGGTGAGGGTGCCGGGGCTGGGGGAGCCTCATTTGGGGCATTTTGGGGGGATTTTGGGGGTTCCGAACTCAGGGGAATTCGGAGATTTTGAGGGTTCCAAACTCAGGGGAATTCGGAGATTTTGGGGGGGTCCTGGGGGGTCTCAGGAGGTTTTTGGGGGGTCCCGAGTGACCCCAATCCCCCTCCCCAGGGAGCCCCCCCTGGGTGAGGGTGCCGGGGCTGGGGGAGCCTCATTTGGGGCATTTTGGGGGGATTTTGGGGGTTCCAAACTCAGGGGAATTTGGGGATTTTGAGGGTTCCGAACTCAGGGGATTTCGGAGATTTTGGGGGTTCCAAACTCAGGGGAATTTGGGGATTTTGGGGGGGTTCTGAACTCGGGGAAATTCAGGGATTTTGAGGGGGGGTTCTGGGGGAATTTGGGGGGTCTCTGGGGGTCCCGAGTGACCCCAATCCCCCTGCCCAGGGAGCCCCTTCTGGGTGAGGGTGCTGGGGTTGGGGGAGCCTCATTTGGGGCATTTTGGGGGATTTTGAGGGTTCCGAACTCAGGGGAATTTGGGGATTTTGGGGGGGTTCCGAACTCAGGGAAATTTGGGGATTTTGAGGGGGGTCCTGGGGGAATTTGGGGGGTCTCTGGGGGTCCCGAGTGACCCCGATCCCCCCTCCCCAGGGAGCCCCTTCTCGGTGAAGGTGACGGGCGAGGGCCGGGTCCGCGAGAGCATCACCCGGCGGCGCCGCGCCCCCCCCGAGGCCAGCGTGGGCACCCCCTGCGACCTCAGCCTCAAAATGCCCGGTGAGGGCCGGGGGGGGGATGGGGGGGTCCTGGAGGGGGTTTGGGGGGTCCTGGAGCGATTTTGGGGCGGTTTTTGGGGGTCCTGAGTGTGTTCATGGAGCCCCTGAGCATCCCTGGAGGTGTCCTGGGTGGGTTTGGGGGTCCTGGAGGGGTTTTGGGGGGTTTTGGGAGGGTTTGGGGGGTCCTCAGGGGGTCCCGAGCGTCCTCATGGAGCCCTTGAGCATCCCTGGAGGTGTCCTGGGGGATCTGGGGGTCCTGGGGGGGGTCCTGGAGCGATTTTGGGGCGGTTTTGGGGGGTCCTGAGTGTGTTCATGCAGCCCCTGAGCATCCCTGGAGGTGTCCTGGGGGTCTGGGGGACCTGGAGCGATTTTGGGGGGGTTTTGGGGGGTCCTGAGTGTGTTCATGCAGCCCCTGAGCATCCCTGGAGGTGTCCTGGGGGGTCTGGGGGTCCTGGGGGGGTCCTGGAGCGATTTTGGGAGGGTTTGGGGGGTCCTCAGGGGGTCCTGAGTGTCCTCATGGAGCCCTGGAGGTGTCCTGGGAGGGTCTGGGGGTCCTGGGGGGGTTTTGGGGTTCTCAGGGGGTCCCGAGTGTCCTCATGCAGCCCCTGAGCATCCCTGGATGTGTCCTGGGTGGGTTTGGGGGTCCTGGGGGGGGGGTCCTGGAGCGATTTTGGGGGTCCTGAGGGGGTCCCGAGTGTCTTCATGGAGCCCCTGAGCATCCCTGGAGGTGTCCTGGGGGGTTTGGGGGTCCTGGAGGGGTTTTGGGGCGATTTTGGGGGGCTTTGGGGGTTCTTCAGGGGGTACTGAGTGTCCTCATGCAGCCCTGGAGGTGTCCGGGGAGGGTCTGGGGGACCTCGAGCGATTTTGGGGGGCTTTTGGGGGGTCCTCAGGGGGTCCTGAGTGTCCTCATGGAGTCCCTGAGCATCCCTGGAGGTGACCATTTCCCATAAATAATCCCATTTTTACCCCATTTTTACCCCATTTTCCCCATTTTCCCCCAGAGCTCTCCATCTCGGAGGTCATGGCGCAGGTGGCCGGTCCCACACTGACCATTTTCCCCATTTTTCCCGTTTTTTCCCCATTTCCCCCCAGAACTCTCCATCTCGGACGTCACTGCCCAGTTGACCAATCCCACACTGACCATTTCCCATAAATAACTCCATTTTTACCCCATTTTTACCCCATTTTTTCCCCATTTTTACCCCTTTTTTCCCCATTTTCTCCCCAGAGCTCTCCATCTCGGATGTCACCACGCAGGTGACCAATCCCACACTGACCATTTCCCATTTTTACCCCATTTTACCCCATTTTTCCCCATTTTTCCCCCAGAGCTCTCCATCTCGGATGTCACGGCGCAGGTGGCCGGTCCCACACTGACCATTTCCCATAAATAACTCCATTTTTACTCCATTTTTTCCCCATTTTTACCCCGGTTTTACCCCATTTTTTCCCCAATTTTACCCCATTTTTACCCCGTTTTTTCCCCATTTTTACCCCATTTTTCCCCCTTTTTTTACCCCATTTTTTCCCCATTTCCCCCAGGGCTCTCCATCTCGGAGGTCACGGCGCAGGTGACCAATCCCTCACTGACCATTTCCCATAAATAACTCCATTTTTACCCCATTTTTACCCCATTTTTACCCCATTTTTCCCGTTTTTCCCCCCATTTCCCCCCAGAGCTCTCCATCTCCGATGTCACTGCCCAGGTGACCAATCCCACACTGACCATTTCCCATAAATAACTCCATTTTTACCCCATTTTTACCCCATTTTTACCCATTTTCTCCCCAGAGCTCTCCATCTCGGAGGTCACTGCCCAGGTGACCAATCCCACACTGACCATTTTCCCCATTTTTCCCTCATTTTCCCCCATTTTCCCCCCAGAACTCTCCATCTCTGATGTCACCGCTCAGGTGGCCGGACCCACACTGACCATTTCCCATAAATAACCCCATTTTTACCCCATTTTTACCCCATTTTTCCTGGTTTTTCCCCCATTTTCCCCCAGAGCTCTCCATCTCGGAGGTGACGGCGCAGGTGGCCGGTCCCACACTGACCATTTTCCCTATTTTCCCCATTTTTACCCCATTTTTCCCGTTTTTTTCCCCATTTCCCCCCAGATCTCTCCATCTCAGACGTGCCTGCCCAGGTGACCAATCCTACACTGACCATTTCCCATAAATAACCCCATTTTTACCCCATTTTTTCCCCATTTTTACCCCATTTTCCCCATTTTCCCCCAGAGCTCTCCATCTCGGACGTCACTGCCCAGGTGGCCGGTCCCACATTGACCATTTTCCCCATTTTCCCCATTTTTTCCCCATTTTTACTCCATTTTTACCCCATTTTTTCCCCATTTTTCTCCATTTTCCCCCCAGAGCTCTCCATCTCGGAGGTCACGGTGCAGGTGGCCGGTCCCACATTGACCATTTCCCCCATTTTTACCCATTTTCCCCCATTTTTCCCCATTTTCCCCCCAGAGCTCTCCATCTCGGACGTCACTGCCCAGGTGACCAATCCCACACTGACCATTTCCCATAAATAACCCCATTTTTTCCCCATTTTTACCCCATTTTACCCCATTTTTTCCCCATTTTCCCCCATTTTCCCCATTTTTACCCCAATTTTACCCCAATTTTACCCCGTTTTTCCCCCCATTTCCCCCCAGAGCTCTCCATCCTGGATGTCACTGCCCAGGTGACCAATCCCACATTGACCATTTCCCATAAATAACTCCATTTTTCCCCATTTTTACCCATTTTTTCCCCAGAGCTCTCCATCCTGGATGTCACTGCCCAGTTGACCAATCCCACACTGACCGTTTCCCATAAATAACTCCATTTTTACCCCATTTTCCCCCCTTTTTACCCCATTTTTACCCCATTTTTCCCCATTTTTATCCATTTTTCCCCCAGAGCTCTCCATCTCGGAGGTGACGGCGCAGGTGACCAATGCCACACTGACCATTTCCCATAAATAACCCCATTTTTACCCCATTTTTACCCCATTTTTTCCCCATTTCCCCCCAGATCTCTCCATCTTGGACGTGACCACACAGGTGGCCGGTCCCACACTGACCATTTCCCATAAATAACCCCATTTTTCCCGTTTTTTTCCCCATTTCCCCCCAGATCTCTCCATCCTGGATGTCACTGCCCAGGTGGCCGGTCCCACACTGACCATTTCCCATAAATAACCCCAATAACTCAATTTTTCCCGTTTTTTCCCCCATTTCCCCCCAGAGCTCTCCATCTCGGACGTCACTGCGCAGGTGACCAATCCCACACTGACCATTTCCCCATTTTTCCCCCATTTTACCCCATTTTCTCCCCCAGAGCTCTCCATCTCGGAGGTCACGGCGCAGGTGGCCGGTCCCACACTGACCATTTCCCATAAATAACTCCATTTTTACTCCATTTTTACCCCATTTTTACCCCATTTTTACCCCATTTTTCCCCCATTTTCCCCCATTTTCCCCCAGAGCTCTCCATCTCGGACATCACTGCCCAGTTGACCAATCCCACACTGACCCTTTCCCATAAATAACTCCATTTTTACCCCATTTTTACCCCATTTTTCCCGTTTTTCCCCCATTTTCCCCCCAGAGCTCTCCATCTCGGACGTCACGGCGCAGGTGGCCGGTCCCACACTGACCATTTCCCATAAATAACTCCATTTTTACCCCATTTTTACCCCATTTTTCCCCATTTTCCCCCCAGAGCTCTCCATCTCCGATGTCACCGCTCAGGTGGCCGGTCCCACACTGACCATTTTTCATAAATAACTCCATTTTTACCCCATTTTTACCCCATTTTTACCCCATTTTCCCCCATTTTCCCCCAGAGCTCTCCATCCTGGATGTCACTGCCCAGTTGACCAATCCCACAATGACCATTTCCCATAAATAACCCCATTTTTACCCCATTTTTCCCCATTTTCCCCCCATTTTTACCCCATTTTTCCCCATTTTCCCCCAGAGCTCTCCATCTCCGATGTCACGGCGCAGGTGGCCGGTCCCACACTGACCATTTCCCATAAATAACTCCATTTTTTCCTCATTTTTACCCCATTTTTACCCCATTTTTCCCCATTTTCCCCCAGAACTCTCCATCTCGGAGGTCACGGCGCAGGTGGCCGGTCCCACACTGACCATTTTCCCCATTTTCCCCCATTTTCCCCATTTTTCCCCCATTTTTTCCCCATTTTTACCCCATTTTACCCCATTTTCTCCCCCAGAACTCTCCATCTCCAATGTCACCGCGCAGGTGGCCGGTCCCACACTGACCATTTCCCATAAATAACCCAAATAATCCCATTTTTACCCCATTTTCTCCCATTTTTCCCCCCAGAGCTCTCCATCTCCGATGTCACGGCGCAGGTGGCCGGTCCCACACTGACCATTTTAACCCTAATAATTCCATTTTTTCCCCCATTTCCCCCCAGAACTCTCCATCTCCGATGTCACGGCCCAGGTGGCCGGTCCCACACTGACCATTTCCCATAAATAACCCCATTTTTACCCCATTTTTACCCCATTTTTACCCCATTTTTACCCCATTTTTACCCCATTTTTACCCCATTTTCCCCATTTTTACCCCATTTTTCCCCATTTTCTCCCCAGAGCTCTCCATCTCGGACGTCACCGCTCAGGTGGCCGGTCCCTCGGGGCAGCCGGTGGCGGCGCAGGTGGTGCCCGGCTCCGGGGGCACGGTCGGGGTGCGCTTCGTGCCGCAGGAGACGGGCGCCCACCGCGTCAGCGTCAAGGACCGCGGCCAGCACGTGCCCGGGAGCCCCTTCCAGTTCACCGTGGGACCCCTGGGCGAGGGCGGCGCCCACAAGGTCCGGGCTGGGGGGCCGGGGCTGGAGAGGGCCGAGGCCGGGACCCCCGGTGAGTGCCCCAAAAATGGGATGGGGGAGCCCGAAAATGGGCAGGGGGGCACTGAGAATGGGGGAGGGACCCCCGGTGAGTGCCCCCAAAATTGGCATTTTGGGGGGAGCCCGAAAATGGGGAGGAATGCTGGAAAATGGGGAGGGGGGCACTGAAAATGGGATGGGGAACCCCGAAATGGGATGGGGGACACTGAAAATGGGGAGGGGGGCACTGAAAATGGGGAGGGGGGCACTGAGAATGGGGAGGGAGGCACTGAAAATGGGGAGGGGGCACTGAAAATGGGGAGGGGGGCACTGAGAATGGGGAGGGAGGCACTGAAAATGGGGAGGGGGGCACTGAAAATGGGGAGGGGGGCACTGAGAATGGGAAGGGGGCACTGAAAATGGGATGGGGGACACTGAAAATGGGGAGGGGGGCGCTGAAAATGGGGGAGAGACCCCCGGTGAGTGCCCCCAAATTGACATCTCGGGGGGGCACTGAGAATGGGGAGGGGGGCACTGAAAATGGGATGAGGGACCCCCAGTGAGTGCCCTGAAATATGAGGGGGGACCCCGAAAATGGGGAGGGGGCACTGAAAATGGGATTGGGGGGCACTGAGAATGGGATTGGGGACCCCGAAAATGGGGAGGGGGGCACTGAAAATGGGATGGGGGGCACTGAAAATGGGGGAGGGACCCCATTTGGTGGTTTTTGGGGTGGTTTTTGGGGTTTTTGGGGTGGTTTTTTGGGGTTTTTGGGGTGGTTTTTGGGGTTTTTGGGGTTCCCTGACCCCTTTTCCCCCTCCCCAGCCGAGTTTGGCGTCCAGCCCCACAATGCGGGGCCGGGGGTCTCTGTGTCCTTATGGGGGAACTTATGGGGTTTTTGGGGTTTTCCCAGTACAGCCATGGTTTATGGGGTTCTTGGGGTGGTTTTTAGGGTGAATTTTAGGATTTTTGGGGTTCCCTGACCCCCGTTTCCCCCTCCCCAGCCGAGTTCAGCATCTGGACGCGCGAGGCCGGCGCTGGGGGTCTCGGTGTCCTTATGGGGGAATTTGTGGGGTTTTTGGGGTTTTTGGGGTTTTCCCAGTACAGCCGTGGTTTATGGGGTTTTTGGGGTGGTTTTTGGGGTGGTTTTGGGGTGGTTTTTGGGGTTTTTGGGGTTCCCTGACCCCCGTTTCCCCCTCCCCAGCCGAGTTTGGTGTCCAGCCCCACAATGCAGGGCCGGGGGTCTCTGTGTCCTTATGGGGGAATTTATGGGGTTTTTGGGGTGGTTTTTGGGGTGGTTTTTGGGGTTTTTGGGGTGAATTTTATGATTTTTGGGGTTCCCTGACCCCGTTTCCCCCTCCCCAGCCGAGTTCAGCATCTGGACGCGCGAGGCCGGCGCCGGGGGTCTCTCCATCGCCGTCGAGGGTCCCAGCAAGGCCGAGATCGCCTTCGAGGACCACAAGGACGGGTCCTGCGGGGTCTCCTACGTGGTGCAGGAGCCCGGTCAGTGCGGGATTTATGGGGTTTTTATGGGGTTTTTTTGGGTTTTTATGGGATTTGGGGTTTTTATGGGGTTTTGGTGGGATTTTGGGGTTTTTTGTGGGATTTTGGGGTTTTTTGTTGTGGGGTTTTGTCACAAGGACGGGTCCTGCGGGGTCTCCTACGTGGTGCAGGAGCCCGGTCAGTGCAGCATTTGTGGGGTTTTTATGGGGTTTTTGTGGGGTTTTGGGGTTTTTGTGGGATTTTGGGGGTTTTGGGGTTTTTTTGTAGAATTCGGGGTTTTTATGGGGTTTTTATGGGGTTTGGGGTTTTGCCACAAGGACGGGTCCTGCGGGGTCTCCTACGTGGTGCAGGAGCCCGGTCAGTGCAGCATTTAAGGGGTTTTTATGGGGTTTTTATGGGATTTTGGGGTTTTTTTGTAGGATTTGGGGTTTTTATGGGTTTTTGTGGGGTTTTTGTGGGGTTTTCATGGGGTTTTTATGGGATTTGGGGTTTTGCCACAAGGACGGGTCCTGTGGTATCTCCTATGTGGTGCAGGAGCCCGGTCAGTGCAGCATTTGTGGGGTTTTTATGGGATTTTTATGGGGTTTTGGGGGTTTTTTGTAGGATTTGGGGTTTTTATGGGGTTTTCATGGGGTTTTTGTGGGGTTTTTATGGGGTTTTTATGGGGTTTTAATGGGATTTGGGGTGTTGCCTTCGAGGACCACAAGGACGGGTCCTGTGGGGTCTCCTACGTGGTGCAGGAGCCCGGTCAGTGCAGGACTTTTGGGGTTTTTATGGGGTTTTATGGGGGTTTTGTAGGATTTGGGGTTTTTATGGGGTTTTAATGGGGTTTTTATGGGGTTTTTATGGGGTTTTCATGGGGTTTTGGTGGGATTTGGGGTTTTGCCACAAGGACGGGTCCTGCAGGCTCTCCTACGTGGTGCAGGAGCCCGGTCAGTGCAGGATTGATGGGGTTTTATGGGGTTTTATGGGGTTTTTATGGGATTTGGGGTTTTTATGGGGTTTTGGTGGGATTTTGGGGTTTTTTATGGGATTTTGGGGTTTTTTGTTGTGGGGTTTTGTCACAAGGACGGGTCCTACGGGGTCTCCTATGTGGTGCAGGAGCCCGGTCAGTGCGGGATTTATGGGGTTTTTATGGGGTTTTTATGGGGTTTTTGTGGGATTTGTTTTTTTTTTTTTTTTTTGTAGGATTTGGGGTTTTTGTGGGGTTTTTATGGGGTTTTTATGGGGTTTGGGGTTTTGCCACAAGGACGGGTCCTGCGGGGTCTCCTACGTGGTGCAGGAGCCCGGTCAGTGCAGCATTTATGGGGTTTTTATGGGGTTTTTTTGGGTTTTTATGGGGTTTTTGGGGGGTTTTTAAGGGGTTTTAATGGGATTTGGTGTTTTTGGGGTGGGATTTTTAGGATTTTGGTGTTTTTGGGGTCAGACCCCTTCCCCTAATCCCAAATCCCCGCAGGTGACTCCAGGGTGTGGGTGAAGTTCATTGACAGCACAGCCCCAAGAGTGGGGACAAAGCTGAATTTTAGGGGATTTTGGAGCGGGATTTTTGGGGTTTTTGGGATTTTTTGAGCAGGGTTTTGGGGTTTTTAGGGTGGGATTTTTGGGGTTTTTGGTCCCAAACCCTAACCCCAAAATCCCTTCAGGTGACTACGAGGTGTGGGTGAAGTTCAACGACAGCGCATCCCTGAGAGAGGGAGCAGAGCTGAGTTTAGGGGGATTTTGGAGCAGGATCTTTGGGATTTTTTGAGCAGGATTTTGGGGTTTTTTGAGCAGGATTTTGGGGTTTTTGGGATGGAATTTTTGGGATTTTTGGTCCCAAACCCTAATCCCATCCCCTCTCAGGTGACTACGAGGTGTGGGTGAAGTTCCACAACAGCGCATCCCCGAGAGAGGGGACAAAGCCGGGTTTTGGGGGATTTTTAGGGGATTTTTGGGATGGGATTTTTGGGATTTTTTGAGCAGGATTTTGGGTTTTTTGGGGTGGGATTTTGGGGTTTTTAGGGTGGGATTTTTGGGGTTTTTGGGGTCCCAACTAACCCCAATCCCCTCTCAGGTGACTACGAGGTGTCAGTGAAGTTCAATGACGAGCACATCCCCGAGAGAGGGGACAGAGCCGGGTTTTAGGGGATTTTTAGGGGATTTTTGGGATGGGGTTTTTGGGATTTTTTGAGCAGGATTTTGGGATTTTTTGAGCAGGATTTTGGGGTTTTTGGTCCCAAACCCTAACCTCAAAATCCCTTCAGGTGACTACGAGGTGTGGGTGAAGTTCAACGACAGCACAGCCCCGAAAGTGGGGACAGAGCCGAATTTTAGGGGATTTTGGAGCAGGATCTTTGGGATTTTTTGAGCAGGATTTTGGGGTTTTTGGGGTGGGATTTTTGGGGTTTTTGGGGTCCCAGCTAACCCCAATCCCTGCAGGTGACTGTGAGGTGTGGGTGAAGTTCAACGGCGAGCGCATCCCCAAGAGAGGGGACAGAAAGGGAACAAAGCCGAGTTTAGGGAATTTTGGAGCGGGATTTTTAGGGGATTTTTGGAATGGGATTTTTGGGATTTTTTGAGCAGGATTTGGGGTTTTTTGAGGTTTTTGGGGTCCCAAATAATCCCAATCCCCTCTCAGGTAACTACGAGGTGTGGGTGAAGTTCACCGATGAGCACATCCCCGAGAGAGGGGACAGAGCTGAGTTTAGAGGTTTTTGTAACGGGATTTTTGGGATTTTTTGAGCAGGATTTTGGGGTTTTTTGATCAGGATTTTGGGGTTTTTAGGGTGGGATTTTTGGGGTTTTTGGTCCCAAACCCTAACCCCAAAATCCCTTCAGGTGACTCCAGGGTGTGGGTGAAGTTCAACGACAGCACATCCCCGAGAGAGGGGACAGAGCCGGGTTTTGGGGGATTTTTAGGGGACACAGGAGCAGTTTTTGGGGTGGGATTTTTGGGATTTTTTGAGCAGGATTTTGGGGTTTTTAGGGTGGGATTTTTGGGATTTTTGGGGTCCCAGCTAACCCCAAAATCCCTTCAGGTGACTACGAGGTGTCGGTGAAGTTCAACGACGAGCACATCCCCGAGAGCCCCTTCGTGGTGACGGCCTCGGCGCCCAGCGACGCCGCGCGGCGTTTGACTGTTTCTAGCCTTCAGGTGAGGCACCTGGAGACCCCAAAAACCCCAAAAAAAACCCCAAAAAACCAAAAAAACAAAAAAAAAAAACAAACACAGACACCCCCAGAGCGGGGGGGGCCCGGCCAGCGCAGCCCCCGCGGGACTGGGGGAGGTTTTGGGGTTTTAGGGGAGGTTTTGGGGTTTGTAGGGGAAATTTTGGGGTTTTAGGGGAAATTTTGGGGTTTGTAGGGAAATTTTGGGTTTGGGGGTTTGTAGGGGCAGATTTGGGGTATTTAGGGGCAGATTTTGGGGTTTTTAGAGGAATTTTTAGGTTTTTTTTGGAGTTTACAGGAACAGGTTTTGAGGGTTGTAGGGGAAATTTTGGGGTTTGTAGGGGAAGTTTTGGAGTTTTAGGGGAAATTTTGGGGTTTGTAGGGGCAGAATTTGGGGTTTTAGGGGAGGTTTTGGGGTTTGCAGGGGCAGAGTTTGGGGTTTTAGGGGAAGTTTTAGGGTTTGTACGGGAAATTTTGGGGTTTGTAGGGGCAGATTTGGGGTTTGTAGGGGCAGAGTTTGGGGTTTTAGGGGAAGTTTTGGGGTTTTTAGGGGCAGTTTTGGGGTTGGGGTTTGTAGGGGCAGATTTTGGGGATTTTAGAGGAAGTTTTGGAGTTTACAGGAACAGGTTTTGAGGTTTGTAGGGAAAATGTTGGGGTTTGTAGGGAAATTTTGGGGTTTGGGGTTTGTAGGAGCAGATTTTGGGGTATTTAGGAGCAGATTTTGGGGATTTTAGAGGAAGTTTTGGAGTTTACAGGAACAGGTTTTGGGGTTTGTAGGGAAATTTTGGGGTTTTTAGGGGCAGGTTTGGGGTTTGGGGTTTGTAGGGGCAGATTTGGGGTGCTTTGGGGCAGATTTGGGGCAGTTTTTGGGGCGCTTTAGGGGCAGTTTTGGGGCAGTTTTTGGGGTGCTTTAGGGCAGTTTTTGGGGTGCTTTAGGGCAGTTTTGGGGCAGTTTTTAGGGTGCTTTAGGGGCACTTTTTGGGGTGCTTTAGAGGCACTTTTTGGGGTGCTTTAGGGGCAGTTTTTGGGGCAGTTTTAGGGTGGTTTGGGGCAGTTTTGGGACAGTTTTTGGGGCAGTTTTAGGGTGCTTTAGGGCAACTTAGGGGCAGTTTTGGGGCAGTTTTTGGGGTGCTTTAGAGGCACTTTTTGGGGTGCTTTAGGGCAGTTTTTGGGGCAGTTTTTAGGGTGCTTTAGGGGCACTTTTTGGGGTGCTTTAGGGCAGTTTTGGGGCAGTTTTTGGGGTGCTTTGGGGCAGTTTTGGGGTGCTTTAGGGCAGTTTTTGGGGCAGTTTTGGGGCAGTTCTTGGGGTGCTTTAGGGGCAGTTTTGGGGCAGTTTTGGGGCAGTTCTTGGGGCAGTTTAGGGGCAGTTTTGGGGCGCTTTAGGGGCAGTTTTGGGGCAGTTTATGGGCAGTTTAGGGGCAGTTTTTGGGGCAGTTTTAGGGGTGCTTTAGGGGCACTTTTTGGGGTGCTTTAGGGCAGTTTAAGGGCAGTTTTTGGGGTGCTTTGGGGCAGTTTTTGGGGTGCTTTAGAGGCACTTTTTGGGGTGCTTTAGGGGCAGTTTTGGGGCAGTTTAGTGGCAGTTTTAGGGTGGTTTGGGGCAGTTTTTAGGGTGCTTTAGGGCAGTTTTGGGGTCCCTGCGCTGGCCCAGCCCCTTTTGGGGGTGCCGGGGTCTCTCTGGTGTCGCTGCTAAAGGCTTTGAACAGGGGGGGGCGGGGGGGGCTCAGCGGGACCCAAAAAACCCCAAAATTGCCCCAAAACGGGGCCGGGGTCCCCTCTGGGCCCCGCTGACCCCTCCCCCCCCCAAGGTAAGTGGGGGTTCAGGGGGGGACCCCAAAATTCCCCCCCCCGCTTGGGGACCCTCAAACCCCTCCCCCCAAAAAAATTCCCAAATTTTGGGGAAAATCCCAAAAATCCAAATTTGGGATTTTGGGGTTTGGGGCTCCCCCAGGGGCCTGAGGGAGGATTTGGGGTTTAAATGGGAAAATTTGGAATTTTGGGGGGAGGATTTGGGGGGGGTCTCTTTGATTTGGGGGGGGAATTTGGGATTTCTCGGATTTTTCCCAAAATTTTTGAGATGAGGATTTGAGATTTTCAATTTTTCCCAATTATTTGGGGGTGAGAATTTGAGATTTTCAAATTTTCCCCAATTATTTGGGGGTGAGAATTTGAGATTTTTCCGATTTTCCCCAATTATTTGGGGGTGAGAATTTGAGATTTTCCGATTTTCCCCAAATATTTGGGGGTGAGAATTTGAGATTTCCCAATTTTCCCCAAATATTTGGGGGGTGAAGTTTTGGGATTTTCCAATTCCCCCAAATTTTTGGGGGTGAGAATTTGGAATTTTCAAATTTCCCCAAATATTTGGGGGTGAGAATTTGAGATTTTCCAATTTTTCTCAAAATTTTTGAGATGAGAATTTGAGATTTTCCAATTTTCCCCAAATTTTTGGGGGTGAGAATTTGGGATTTTTCCATCCCAAAAATATTTTTGGGATTTTCCAATTTTCCCAAATTTTTTTGACGGTGAGAATTTGGGATTTTCCAACCCCCTCAAAATATTTGGGGGAATTTTCCAATTTTCCCAATTTTTTGGGATGAAAATTTGAGATTTCCTTCCCCAAATTCCCCCCCAAAATTTTCGAGGTGAGGTTTTGGGATTTTTCCAATTTTTTTTTTCCCCAAATATTTGGGGTGAGAATTTGAGATTTTCCAATTTTCCCAATTTTTTGAAGATTTTGGGATTTTCCAACTTTCCCCAATTTTTTTTTAGGGTGAGAATTGGGGCTTTTCCATCCCAAAAAAATTTTTTTTGGGATAAAAATTTGGGATTTTCCAACCTCTCCCAAAAACATTTGGGATTTTCCAAACGCTCAGAAATTTTGGGATGAAAATTTGGGAATTTCCAAAAATCTTTGGGGTTTGAATTTTTGGGGTTGGGAATTTGGGATTATTCCCCAAAAAAAATCAAATTTGGGATTGGGAAATTTTGGAATTTTTGGGATGAAATTTTGGGATTTTTCTGCCCCAAATTGAATTTTTTGGGTTTTTTTTTTTCCCTTTTTCGGCATTTTTGGGGTCAAAATTTGGGGGTCCCACCTGAACTTCTCCCACCCCCACCCCAAAATTTTGGGGTTGCACCCTTGGGGACCCCAAAATTTCCTAAATTTGGGGTCAGGGCTGGGATTTTGGGGCTTTTTGGGGATTTTTTGGGGGATTTTTTGGCTTTTTTGGGGGCTTTTTGGGTGATTTTTTTGGGGAAAATTTTTTGGATTTTGGAGTATTTTTGGGAAGATTTATTTTGGGTTTTTCTTGTTGATTTTTGGGTTTTTTGAGTTCTTTTTTGGGGTTTTTTTTGTGTTTTTTAAGATCTTTTAAATTGTTTTTATGGAGGTTTATTTGGGATTTTTGGGGCATTTTTGGAAGATTTTTTTTTTATTTTTTGGGTTTTTTTCCCCTTTCTTTGGGAGGTTTTGGGTTGGTTTTGGGTTTTTTGTGGGGTTTTTGTGGGAATTTTTTGGGGAGGGATTTTTCTCTTCCTTTGGGTTTTTTTGGGAGTTTTTTGGGTTTATTTTTGGTTTCTTTGGGGTTTTTTTGAGTTATTTTGGGGTTATTTTTCTTTCTTTTGGGCTTTTTGATGTTGGGTTTCTTTGGGTTTCTTTTGTTGTTTTTCCTCTGTGTTTTTTGGGGAATTTTGGGGGATTTTTTGGGCTTTTTTGGGGATTTTTTAGCTTTTTGGGGGGATTTTTTGGGGGATTTTTTGGGATTTTTTGACTTTTTTGGGGCTTTTTTGGGGAATTCTTTTGGGATTTTTTGGGGGAAAATTTTTTGGATTTTGGAGCATTTTTGGGAGGATTTATTTTGGGTTTTTCTTGTTGATTTTTGGGTTTTTTGAGGTTTTTTTGGGGGTTTTTTTTGGTGTTTTTTAAGATCTTTTTTATTGTTTTTATGGAGGTTTATTTGCGATTTTTGGGGCATTTTTGGAAGTTTTTTTTTTTAATTTTTTGGGGTTTTTTCCCCTTTCTTTGGGGTTTTTTTGGGAATTTCTTTGGGTTTTTTTTTGGGATTTCTTTGGGGTTTTTGGGGATTTCTTTGGATTTTTTGGTTTTTTTTGGGGATTTCTTTGGGGTTTTTTTTTTGGGGGGGAATTTCTTTGGGTTTTTTTGGGAGATTTCTTTGGGTTTTTGAGGATTTCTTTGGGTCTCCCGTTTTGGGGTGTCTGACCCATTTTTGGGGTGCCATTCCAATTTATGGGGTCCCTGACCAATTTTTGGGGTGCCTGTCCCGTTTTTGGGGTGCCATTCCCATGTTCAGGGTGCCATTCCCGTTTTTGGGGTGTCTGACCCCGTTTTTGGGGTGTCTGATGCATTTCTGGGGTCCCTGACCCCGTTTTGGGGTTTCTTACCCATTTTTGGGGTGCCTGTCCCGTTTTTGGGGTTTCTTACCTGTTTTTGTTGTGTCTGACCCATTTTTGGGGTCCCTGACCCCGTTTTTGGGGTGCCTGATGCATTTTTTGGGTGCCATTCTCATTTCTAGGGTTCCTGTCCCGTTTTTGGGGTGTCTGACCCTGTTTCTGGGGTGCCTGACCCGTTTCTGGGGTTCCTGATGCATTTCTGGGGTCCCTGTCCCGTTTTTGGGGTGCCCGATGCATTTTTGGGGTGCTTGACTGCATTTTTGGGGTGTCCGACCCTGTTTCTGGGGTGCCATTCCCATTTTTGGGGTGCCATTCCTATTTCTGGGGTTCCTGACCCATTTTTTGGGGTGTCTGATGCATTTTTGAGGTATCTGACCCCGGTTTTGGGGTGCCATTCCCATGTTTGGGGTCCCTGTCCCATTTTTGAGGTTTCTCACCCCGTTTTTGGGGTCCCTGACCCATTTTTGGGGTGCCATTCCCATTTTTGTGGTGTCTGACCCCATTTTTGGGGTCCCTGACCCGTTTTTGGGGTCCCTGACCCCGTGTTTGGGGTCCCTGACCCATTTTTTGGGGTGCCTGTCCCGTTTTTGGGGTTTCTCACCCCGTTTTTGGGGTCCCTGACCCGTTTTTGGGGTCCCTGACCCGTTTTTGGGGTGTCTGACCCGTTTTTGGGGTCCCTGACCCGTTTTTTGGGGTGCCATTCTCATTTATGGGGTCCCTGACCAATTTTTGGGGTTTCTGACCCCATTTTTGGGGTCCCTGACCCGTTTTTGGGGTTTCTCACCCCGGTTTTGGGGTGTCTGACCCCGTTTTTGGGGTCCCTGACCCGTTTTTGGGGTCCCTGACCCGTTTTTGGGCTGTTCCCGCAGGAATCGGGCCTCAAGGTTCACCAGCCCGCCTCGTTCGCCGTCAGCCTCAACGGGGCCAGGGGCGCCCTGGACGCCAAAGTTCACAGTCCCTCGGGGGCCGTGGAGGAGTGCCACATCTCCGAGGTCACCCCAGGTGAGGGGCACCCCGAAATGTGGGGCTGCACCCCAAAATCCCCCCAAAAAAATCCAATATTCCTACAAAAATCTGCAAATTTCACACAAAAATTGTCAAATTTCACCCCAAAATCTGCAAATTCCTCCTCAAAATGCTCCATCCCTGGGGGCTCTGGGTGGTGTTGCAGCTCTGGGGTCACCCCAGGTGAGGGACACCCCGAAATGTGGGGCCGGACC
>CM063160.1:1635327-1681182 GCA_031885435.1 Passerculus sandwichensis | reverse complement strand
TGGGGTGGGGGAGGGTGTCGTGGCGTTCCTTGGGGGGGTTTTGGGGTCCCTTGGGTGTCTCTGAGGGTCTGGGGGGGTTCCTGGGGGTGGGAGGGGACGTTTGGTGTCCCCAGGGGGGGTTTCGGTGTCCCCTGGGGGGGTTTCGGTGTCCCCAATGGTGTCCCCAATGGTGTCCCCAATGGTGTCCCCAATGTCCCAATGGTGTCCCCAATGTCCCCAATGGTGTCCCCATTGATGTCCCCGTGGTGTCCCCAGATGTCCCTGAAGAGGTGCCAGGCACGGCCCTGGTGCTGTCCCAGGGGTGGTTTTGGTGTCCCCTGGATGGATTTTTGGTGTCCCCAGTGATGTCCCCAATGTCCCCATGGTGTCCCCAATGTCCCCATGATGTCCCCAGTGTCCCCCCAGATATCCCAGACTCAGACCGCCTCTCTCTCTGGGACGGGGCTCTGATCCTGGGATGGTTTTGATGTCCCCATTGATGTCCCCGATGGTGTCCCCAATGTCCCCAGATGTCCCAGACTCAGACTATCTCTCCAGGATGGGGCTCTGATCCTGGGATGGTTTTGGTGTCCCCAATGGTGTCCCCAATGTCCCCAATGTCCCAGACTCAGACCGGCTCTCCCTCCGCGAGGACGGGGCGCTGATCCTGGGATGGTTTTGGTGTCCCCAATGGTGTCCCCAGATGTCCCAGACTCAGACCACCTCTCCCTCCGCGAGGACGGGGCGCTGATCCTGGGATGGTTTTGATGTCCCCAATGGTGTCCCCATTGATGTCCCCAGACCTCCCAGACTCGGGCCGCCTCTCCCTCCAGGACGGGGCTCTGATCCTGTCCCTGGGATGGTTTTGGTGTCCCCAATGTCCCCAGATGTCCCAGACTCAGACCGGCTCTCCCTCTGGGACGGGGCTCTGATCCTGGGATGGTTTTGGTGTCCCAAATGATGTCCCCATTGATGTCCCCAATGGTGTCCCCAATGGTGTCCCCAATGGTGTCCCCAGATGTCCCAGACTCAGACTGGCTCTCCCTCCGCGAGGACGGGGCGCTGATCCTGTCCCTGGGATGGTTTTGGTGTCCCCAATGTCCCCATTGATGTCCCCATGGATGTCCCCAGATGTCCCCGACTCAGACCGGCTCTCCCTCCGGGACGGGGCGCTGATCCTGGGATGGTTTTGGTGTCCCCAGGGGTGGTTATGGTGTCCCTGGATGGGTTCTTGGTGTCCCCAATGATGTCCCCAATGGTGTCCCCAATGTCCCCAATGTCCCCAGATGTCCCCGACTCAGACCGCCTCTCCCTCCGCGAGGACGGGGCGCTGATCCTGGGATGGTTTTGGTGTCCCCAATGATGTCCCCAATGTCCCCAGTAATGTCCCCATTAATGTCCCCAGATGTCCCAGACTCAGACCGGCTCTCCCTCCGGGAGGACGGGGCGCTGATCCTGTCCCAGGGTTTTGGTGTCCCCAGGGGTGGTTTTGGTGTCCCTGGATGGGTTTTTGGTGTCCCCAATGGTGTCCCCAATGATGTCCCCAATGTCCCCAATGTCCCAGACTCAGACCGGCTCTCCCTCCGCGAGGACGGGGCGCTGATCCTGTCCCTGGGGATGGTTTTGGTGTCCCCAGGGGTGGTTATGGTGTCCCTGGATGGGCTTTTGGTGTCCCCAATGTCCCCAATGATGTCCCCAATGTCCCCAATGGTGTCCCCAATGTCCCCAGATGTCCCCGACTCAGACCGCCTCTCCCTCCGCGAGGACGGGGCGCTGATCCTGTCCCGCCTGGAGCCCAACGACTCCATGGTCGCTCAGTGCGAGGCCTCCAACGTCCACGGGCGGCTCCTGGCCAACGCCTTCATCTACGTCGTGGGTGAGTCGCCCCAAAAAAAAACCCCAAAAACACCCCAAAAACACCCCAAAATGCCCCAAAACGCCCTAAAACCTCAAATCCCCTAAAACCCCCAAATCCCCGAAAACCCCAAATCCCCTAAAACCTCCAAATCCCCTAAAACCCTCCAGGACCCTCCCAAGAGCTGCTCAATGTCCCCCCAGAACCCCCAAACACCCTAAAACCCCCCCAAAATACCCTAAAACCCTCAAATCCCCTAAAACCCCCCAAATCTGCTCAATGTCCCCCCCAAAACACCCCCAAGTCCCTAAAACCCCCCAAAATACCCGAAAACCCTCAAATGGATTTTGGGGTCCCGGGGATGGATTTTGGGGTCCCAGGATGGATTTTGGGGTCCTGGGGATGGATTTTGGGATCCTGGGGATTGATTTTGGGATCCCAGGATGGATTTTGGGATCCCAGGATGGATTTTGGGGTCCCGGGGATGGATTTTGGGGTCCTGGGGATGGATTTTGGGGTCCCAGGATGGATTTTGGGATCCTGGGGATGGATTTTGGGATCCCAGGATGGATTTTGGGATCCTGGGGATGGATTTTGGGGTCCTGGGGATGGATTTTGGTGTCCTGGGGATGGATTTTGGGATCCCTGGGATGGAATTTGTGACCCTGGGGATGGATTTTGGGGTCCTGGAGATGGATTTTGGGATCCCAGGATGGATTTTGGGATCCTGGGGATGGATTTTGGGATCCCAGGATGGATTTTGGGGTCCTGGGGATGGATTTTGGGATCCTGGGGATGGATTTTGGGGTCCCGGGGATGGATTTTGGGGTCCCTGACCCCCCGGATCCCCCAGAGCTGCCGGTGCAGATCCTGACCCCGGACTCGGAGCTCTACACCGTGGTGGAGAACCAGACGGTGATCCTGCACTGCCGCGCCTTCGGGGCCCCCGCGCCCGCCGTGGAGTGGTGAGAGACCCCAGACCCAGAACACCCCAAAATCCGATCAGATCCCCCCAAAACCTGCTCAGGAACCCCCAGCCTCTGATTTCAGTTTTGCCCCTGTTTGATCTCGGTTTTTGCCCCTGTTTGATCTCAGTTTTGCCCCTCAGTTTTGCCCCTGTTTGATCTCAGTTTTGCCCCTGTTTGATCTCAGTTTTGCCCCTCAGTTTTGTCCCTGTTTGATCTCAGTTTTTGCCCCTGTTTGTTCTCGGTTTTTGCCCCTGTTTGATCTTGGTTTTGCCCCTGTTTGATCTCAGTTTTGCCCCCGTTTCATTTCAGTTTTTGCCCCTCTTTGATCTCAGTTTTGCCCCTCTTTGATCTCAGTTTTGCCCCTGTTTGATCTCAGTTTTGCCCCTCTTTGATCTCAGTTTTGCCCCCGTTTCATTTCAGTTTTACCCCTGTTATCTCAGTTTTTGCCCCTGTTTGATCTCAGTTTTGCCCCTCTTTGATTTCAGTTTTGCCCCTGTTTCATTTCAGTTTTGCCCCTGTTTGATCTCGGTTTTTGCCCCTGTTTGATTTCAGTTTTGCCCCTGTTTGATTTCAGTTTTGCCCCTGTTTGATCTCAGTTTTGCCCCTGTTCGATCTCGGTTTTGCCCCTGTTCGATCTCAGTTTTGCCCCTCTTTGATCTCAGTTGTTGCCCCTGTTTGATTTCAGTTTTGCCCCTGTTTGATCTCAGTTTTTGCTCCTGTTTGATCTCAGTTTTGCCCCCGTTTGATTTCAGTTTTTGCCCCTGTTTGATCTCAGTTTTGCCCCTGTTTGAACTCAGTTTTGCCCCTCTTTGATCTCGGTTTTGCCCCTCTTTGATCTCAGTTTTGCCCCCGTTTCATTTCAGTTTTGCCCCCGTTTGATCTCAGTTTTGCCCCTGTTTGATCTCGGTTTTTGCCCCTCAGTTTTGCCCCTGTTTGATCTCAATTTTGCCCCAGTTTGATCTCGGTTTTTTCCCATCCCAGGTTCACCCCATCTCTCACCCCGGCCCTGGAGGACGATCGCGCCTTCCCGAGCCCATTTGATCACAGTTTTGCCCCTGTTTGATCTCAGTTTTTTCCCCCCAGGTTCACCCCGTCCCTGACCCCAGCTCTGGAGGACGATCCCATTTGATCTCAGTTTTGCCCCAGTTTGATCTCAGTTTTTATTCCCCAGGTTCACCCCGTCGCTGACCCCGGCCCTGGAGGATGATCCACGAGCCCCAGTTTGATCTCAGTTTTTGTTTTTCCCCATCCCAGGTTCACCCCGTCGCTGACCCCGGCCCTGGAGGACGATCGCGCCTTCGCCTTCACCAACGGCTCGCTGCGCGTGGCCCCGGCGCTGCGCTCGGACTCGGGGCTGTTCCGCTGCCGCGCCCGCAACGCGCACAGCAACGCCAGCGCCAGCGCCCGCCTGGACGTGCGCGGTGAGAGACCCCCCGGGACCCTCTGAGACCCCTGGGACCGGCCTGGGACCCCTGGGAATACCCCTGGGACCCCCTGAGACCCCTGAGACCCCTGGGAACCTCCTGAGACCCCTGAGACCCCTGGGACCAGCCTGAGACCCCTGGGACCCCTGGGAATACCCCTGGGACCCCCTGGGACCCTCTGAGACCCCCAGAACCTCCTGGGACCCCTTGGGACCAGCCTGGGACCCCTGGGAACCTCCTGAGACCCCCAGAACCTCCTGAGACCCCCTTGAGACCCCTGAGAACACCCCTGAGACCCCCTGGGAATACCCCTGGGAACCTCCTGAGACCCCCTGGGACTGGTCTGGGACCCCTGGGACCGGCCTGGGACCCCCAATCCCTCCCCAGATCCTCCCCAAACCCTTCCTGGAACCCCCAGATCCTCCCAAACCCTTCCTGGGACCCCCAAATCCTCCCCAAACCCATTCTGGGACCCCCAAATCCTCCCCAAACCCATCCTGGGATCCCCAAATCCTCCCCAAACCCATCCTGGGAACCCCAAACCCATCCTGGAACGCCCAAATCCTCCCCAAACTCTTCCTGGGACCCCCAAATCCTCCCCAAACCCATCCTGGGATCCCCAGATCCTCCCCAAACCCATCCTGAGACCCCCAAATCCTCCCCAAGTCCATTCTGGGACCCCCAAATCCTCCCCAAACCCACCCTGGGACCCCCAATTCCCCCCCCAGATCCTCCCCAAACCCATCCTGGGACCCCCAAATCATCCCCAAATCCCTTCCAGGACCCCCCAAACCCACCCTGGAACCCCCAAATCCTCCCCAAATCCATCCTGGGACCCCCAAATCCTCCCCAAACCCACCCTGGGACCCCGAATCCCCCCCCAGATCCTCCCCAAACCCATCCTGGGACCCCCAAATCGTCCCCAAATCCTCCCCAAACCTATGCTGGGCCCCCCAAATCCCTTTCAGGACCCCCCAAACGCCCCCCAAATGACACCGTGCCCCCCTCCCGCAGCCGCCATGCGGATCGCGGTGCCCCCCCCAGAGCTTTCCAGTACCCCCAAATCCATCCTGGGACCCCCAAATCCTCCCCAAACCCACCCTGGGACCCCCAAATCCTCCCCAAACCCTTCCTGGGACCCCCAAATCCTCCCCAATCTCTTCCTGGAACCCCAAATCCTCCCCAATCTCTTCCTGGAACCCCAAATTCTCCCCAAACCCACCCTGGGACCCCCAAATCCTCCCCAAACCCATCCTGGGACCCCCAAATCCTCCCCAAGTCCATTCGGGGACCCCAAATCCTCCCCAAATCCTCCTCAAACCCTTCCTGGGATCCCTAAATCCTCCCCAAACCCATCCTGGGACCCCCAAATCCTCCCCAAACCCACCCTGGGACCCCCAATTCCCTCCCCAGATCCTCCCCAAACCCATCCTGGGACCCCCAAATCATCCCCAAATCCCTTCCAGGACCCCCCAAACCCACCCTGGAACCCCCAAATCCTCCCCAAATCCATCCTGGGACCCCCAAATCCTCCCCAAACCCATCCTGGGATCCCCAAACCCATCCTGGGACCCCCCAGATCCCTTTCAGGACCCCCCAAACGCCCCCCAAATGACACCGTGCCCCCCTCCCGCAGCTGCCACCCGGATCGCGGTGCCCCCCCAGAGCTTTCCAGGACCCCCAAACCCATCCTGGGGTCCCCAAATCCTCCCCAAACCCACCCTGGGACCCCCAAATCCTCCCCAAACCCTTCCTGGGATCCCCAAATCATCCCCAAACCCATCCTGGGACCCCCAAATCCTCCCCAAGTCCATTCGGGGGACCCCAAATCCTCCCCAAACCCATCCTGGGACCCCCAAATCCTCCCCAAGTCCTCCCCAAACCCATCCTGAGACCCCCAAACCCTTCCTGGGACCCCCAAATCCTCCCCAAACTCTTCCTGGGAACCCCAAATCCTCCCCAGACCCACCCTGGAACCCCAAATCCTCCCCAAACCCATCCTGGGACCCCCAAATCCTCCCCAAACCCACCCTGGGACCCCCCAAACGCCCCCCAAATGACGCCGTGCCCCCCTCCCCCAGCTGCCACGCGGATCGCGGTGCCCCCCCAGAGCTTTCCAGGACCCCCAAATCCATCCTGGGACCCTCAAATCCTCCCCAAACCCATCCTGGGATCCCCAAACCCATCCTGGGACCCCCCAAATCCCTTTCAGGACCCCTCCCAGCCCCCCAAATGACACCGTGTCCCCCTCCCCCAGCTGCCACCAGGATCGCGGTGCCGCCCCAGAGCGTCACGGCCAAGAAGGGCGAGACGGTGACGTTCACCTGCGGGGCCACCTGGGACCCCGGCCTGGAGCCGCGCGGGCTGCTCTGGCTGCGGGATGGGAAACCCGTGCTGGAGAGCGCCGACAGCGACAAGTGAGGGGCTGGGGAGGGGGTTTGGGGGGGATTTGGGGGGTCCTGGGGGGGATTTGGGGGTCCCAAGATAGGTTTGAGGGGGTTCTGGCAGGGTTTGGGGGTCCCAGGATGGATTTGGGGAGGGGTCTCCTCTGGCTGTGGGATGGGAAACCCGTGCTGGAGAGCGCCGACAGCGACAAGTGAGGGCTGGGGAGGGGGTTTGGGGGGATTTGGGGGGTCCTGGGGGGGATTTGGGGGGTCCTGGCAGGGTTTGGGGGGTCCTGGGGGGGATTTGGGGGTCCCAAGATAGGTTTGAGGGGGTCCTAGCAGGGTTTGGGGGGTCCCAGGATGGGTTTGAGGGGGTCCTGGCAGGGTTTGGGTGTCCCAGGATGGATTTGGGGGGGATTTGGGGGTCCCAGGATGGATTTGGGGAGGGGTCTCCTCTGGCTGCGGGACGGGAGCCCCGTGCTGGAGAGCGCCGACAGCGACAAGTGAGGGGCTGGGGAGGGGGTTTGGGGGGTCCTGGGGGAGTTTGGGGGGTCCTGGGGGGGATTTGGGGGTCCCAGGATGGGTTTTGGGGGTCCCAAGATAGGTTTGAGGGGGTCCTAGCAGGGTTTGGGGGGTCCCAGGATGGATTTGAGGAGGGGTCTCCTCTGGCTGTGGGATGGGAGCCCCGTGCTGGAGAGCGCCGACAGCGACAAGTGAGGGCATGGGGGGCGTTTGCGGGGGATTTGGGGGTCCCAGGATGGGTTTGGGGGGGATTTGGGGGTCCTGGGGGAGTTTGGGGGGGATTTGGGGGTCCCACGATGGGTTTGGGGGGGATTTGGGGGATCCTGGGGGGGATTTGGGGGTCCCAGGATGGGTTTGAGTGGGGGCTGCTCTGGCTGCGGGACGGGAAACCCGTGCTGGAGAGCGCCGACAGCGACAAGTGAGGGGATGGGGAGGGGGTTTGAGGGGTTTGGGGGGGATTTGGGGGGTCCTGGGAGGGTTTGGGGGGGATTTGGAGCTCCTGGGCAGGATTTGGGGGTTCAGGCAGGATTTGGGGGTTCGGGGAGGGTTTGAGGGGGGTTTGGAGCTCCCGGGTAGGATTTGGAGGTCCCAGGCAGGGTTTGGGGGTTCATGCAGGATTTGGGGGTCCCCGATGCCCCCCTTGCCCCCCAGGTTCTCGTTGGCCGGGGTCGATTACCCCGACCAGGGCCGGTTTGGGGACGGGTTTTGGGGGGATCCCAGTCAGGATTTGGGGGGATCCCAGTCAGGATTTGGGGTTCAGGCAGGGTTTGGGGTTTCAGGGGTGTTTTTTGGGGGTCTCAGTCAGGTTTTTGGGGTCCCCACAGGTTCTCGGTGGCCGGGGACACGCTGACGGTGGCCAGGGTCGATTACCCTGACCAGGGCCGGTTTGGGGGGTTTTTTGGGGGGTCTCACACAGGATTTGGGGTTCAGGGCTGTTTTTGGGGTTCCCCAGGTTCTCGGTGGCCGGGGACGCGCTGACGGTGGCCGGGGTGGATTATCCCGACCAGGGCCGGTTTGGGGGGGTTTTTTGGGGGGGGTGTCAGTCAGGTTTTGGGGTTCAGGGCTGGTTTTGGGGTCCCCGCAGGTTCTTGGTGGCCGGGGTGGATTATTCCGACCAGGGACGGTTTGGGGGGGATTTTGGGGGGATCCCAGTCAGGATTTGGGGGGTCTCAGTCAGGATTTGGGGTTCAGGCAGGGTTTGGGGTTTCAGGGGTGTTTTTTGGGGGTCCCAGTCAGGTTTGGGGTTCAGGGCTGGTTTTGGGGTTCCCACAGATTCTCGGTGGCCGGGGTGGATTATCCCGACCAGGGCCGGTTTGGGGACGGGTTTTGTGGGGGTTTCACACAGGTTTTGGGGTTCAGGGCTGTTTTTGGGGTTTCAGGGCTGTTTTTGGGGGGTCTCAGGTTTTGGGGTCCCCCCAGGTTCTCGGTGGCCGGGGACACGCTGACGGTGGCCGGGGTGGATTATCCCGACCAGGGCCGGTTTGGGGGGGTTTTTGGGGGGGGGTCTCAGTCAGGATTTGGGGTTCAGGCAGACTTTGGGGTTTCAGGGGTGTTTTTTGGGGGGTCTCAGTCAGGTTTTGGGGTTCCCCAGGTTCTCGGTGGCCGGGGACACGCTGACGGTGGCCGGGGTGGATTATCCTGACCAGGGCCGGTTCCGCTGCCGGGCCTGGACCCGCCTGGACGCGGCCGAGGCCGAGGCCGAGCTCAGGGTCGTGGGTGAGACCCCAAAACTGACGGGGGGGACCCCAAAATGGGGAGGGGACCCCAAAATGGGGAGGGAACACAACAAACAGGGCAGGGGACCATTATTTTCCCCATTATTTCCCCTTTTTCCCCCCTTTTTTACCCCCATTTTCCCCCATTTTCCCCCCAATTATTCGCCCATTTTTCTCCATGATTTTTGCCATTTTCCCCATTTTTTTCCCAATTATCACCCCATTAATTCCCCATTATTTCCCCATTATCACCCCAATTTTCCCCCATCGGTTTCCCTGTTCTTCCCATTTTTCCCCATTATTTTCCCCATTATCACCCCATTAATTCCCCGTTATTTCCCCATTTATTCCCTAATAATTCCCAATTATCACCCCATTAATTCCCCATTATTTCCCCATTTATTCCCTAATATTTCCCAATTATTTCCCCCATTCATTCCCCATTATCACCCTGTTAATTCTCCATTAACCCCCCAATAATTCCCCATTAATTCTCCTTTTCCCCCATTTTTCCCCATTCCACCAATTTTCCCCATTTTCCCCCCCAATTTTTTCCTCATTATTCCCCCAATTTTCCCCCATTTTCCCCCTATTTGTCCCCCATTTTCCCCCCAATTACTCGCCCATTTTTCTCCGTGATTTTTGCCATTTTCCCCATTTTTTTCCCAATTATCACCCCATTAATTCCCCATTATTTCCCCATAATCACCCCAATTTTCCCCCATCGGTTTCCCTGTTCTTCCCATTTTTCCCCATTATTTTCCCCATTATCACCCCATTAATTTCCCATTATTACCCCATTATTTCCCCATGTATTCCCTAATAATTCCCAATTATCACCCCATTAATTTCCCATTATTACCCCATTATTACCCCATTATTTCCCCCACTAATTCCCAATTATCACCCCATTAATTCCCCATTATTTCCCCATTTATTCCCTAATAATTCCCAATTATTTCCCCCATTAATTCCCCATTATCACCCTGTTAATTCTCCATTAACCCCCCAATAATTCCCCATTAATTCTCTATTACCCCCATATTCCCCCCAATTTTCCCCCAATTTTTCCCCAATTTCCCCCAATTTTCCCCCAATTTTCCCTCCAAATTTCCCCAATCTTTCCCCAATTTCCCCCCAATTTTCCCCCCATATTCCCCCCAATTTCCCCCCATATTCCCCCCAATTTTCCCCCAATTTTCCCCCAATTTTCCCCCAATTTTTCCCCATTTCCCCCCATATTCCCCCAATTTTCCCCCAATTTTCCCCAATTTTCCCCCAATTTCCTCCCATATTCCCCCCAATTTTCTCCCCATATTCCCCCAATTTTTCCCCAATTTTTCCCCAATTTCCTCCCATATTCCCCCCAATTTCCCCCCAATTTCCCCCCAATTTTCCCCAATTTTCCCCCAATTTTTCCCCAATTTTTCCCCATTTCCCCCCAATTTTCCCCCAATTTCCCCCCAATTTCCCCCCACTTTTCCCCCAATTTTCCCCATTTTTCCCCGTTCCCAGGCCGGCCGGGCCCGGTGCGGGATCTGCAGCTGGAGGAGCTGAGCGAGCGCCGGGTGCGGCTGCGCTGGACCCCGGGGGAGGAGAACAACAGCCCCGTGGAGAGTGAGGAGGGGGTTCGGGGGTCCTGGGGGGATTTGGGGGGATTTTGGGGTTTTTGGGGGGTCCTGGGGGGTTCCTGGGGGGATTTTGGGGAGCTTGGGGTGGGTTTCGAGGGTCCTGAGGGGATTTTGGGGGGTCCTGGGGGGATTTGGGGGGCTTGGGGTGGGTTTTGAAGGTCCTAAGGGGATTTTGGGGGGATTTGGGGGGCCTGGGGTGGGAATTTGGGGAATTTCAGGGGGTTCTGGGGTGGGAATTTGGGGGATTTGAGGGGCCTGGGGTGGGTTTCGAGGGTCCTAAGGGGATTTTGGGGGATTTGGGGGGTCCTGGGGGGTCCTGGGGGGGCTGGGGTGGGAATTTGGGGGTCCTGGGGGGATTTGGGGGAGCTTGGGGTCAGTTTCAAAGGTCCTGGGGGGATTTGGGGGGTCCTGGGGGGGATTTGGGGGAGCCTGGGGTGGGTTTCGAGGGTCCTAAGGGGATTTTGGGGGGATTTTGGGGGGTCCTGGGGGGATTTGGGGGGCCTGGGGTGGGAATTTGGGGAATTTGGGGTCCCTTTTAACCCCTTCCTCCCCGCAGAGTTCGTGGTGGAGCAGGACGAGGCCATTTTGGGGTTTTTTTGGATATTTAGGACATTTTTGGATCCCATTTAACCCTTTTTTCCCCACAGAGTTCGTGGTGGAGCAGGAGGAGGCCATTTTGGGGTTTTGGGGAATTTCAGGGTTTGGGGATTTTGGGATATTTTGGATATTTTGGATATATTTAGGATATTTTAGGGTATTTTTTAACCCTTTTTTCCCCTCAGAGTTCGTGATGGAGCAGGAGGAGGGCATTCTGGGGATATTTAGGCTATTTTAGGGTATTCTTAACCCCTTTCTCCCCTCAGAGTTCATGGTGGAGCAGGAGGAGGCCATTTTGGGGTTTGGGGAATTTCAGGGTTTGGGGATTTGGGATTTTTGGATATTTTAGGGTATTTTTTAACCCTTTTTTCCCCGCAGAGTTCGTGGTGGAGCAGGAGGAGGCCATTTTGGGTTTTGGGGAATTTCAGGGTTTGGGATTTTGGGATATTTTGGATATTTTACGGTATTTTTTACCCCTTTCTCCCCTCAGAGTTCGTGGTGGAGCAGGAGGAGGGATTTGGGGGATATTTTGGATATTTTTGAGGATTTTGGTGCAGTTTTAACCCCTTTCTCCCCTCAGAGTTCGTGGTGGAGCAGGACGAGGCCATTTTGGGTTTTGGGGAATTTCAGGGTTTGGGGATTTGGGATTTTTGGATATTTAGGATATTTTAGGGTATTTTTTAACCCCTTTCTCCCCTCAGAGTTTGTGATGGAGCAGGAGGAGGGCATTTTGGGGATATTTAGGATATTTTTTGATATTTTGGGTATTTTTTAACCCTTTTTTCCCCTGCAGAGTTCGTGGTGGAGCACGACGAGGCCATTTTGGGGTTAGGGGAATTTCAGGGTTTGGGGATTTCGTGGATTTTTGGATATTTAGGATATTTTTTGATATTTTGGGGTATTTTTTAACACTTTCCTCCCCACAGAGTTCGTGGTGGAGCAGGAGGAGGGCATTTTTGGATATTTAGGATATTTGGGGTATTTTTTAACCCCTTTCTCCCCTCAGAGTTCGTGGTGGAGCAGGAGGAGGCCATTTTGGGGTTTGGGGAATTTCAGGGTTTGGGGATTTGGGATTTTGGGATATTTAGGCTATTTTACGATATTTTTTACCCTTTTCTCCCCGCAGAGTTCGTGGTGGAGCAGGAGGAGGGCATTTTCTCGCCGGGCCGGTTCCGGGAGGTGCTGACGGTGCCGGGGGCGCGGCCGCGGGCGGAGCTGCCGCTCTCCCCGTACGGGCGGTACCGGTTCCGCGTCCTCGCCGTCAACGCCTACGGGCGGGGCGAGCCCAGCGCGCCCAGCGCCGCCCTCAGCACCGAGCCCGCCGGTGAGGGATCGAAAACACCCTGAAAATGACAGAAATCCCAAAAAAATCGCATTAAATAACCCAAAAATCCCGTTAAATAACCCAAAAATCTCATTAAATACCCCAAAAATCCCATTAAATAACCCCAAAAAATTCCATTAAATAACCCCAAAAATTCCATTAAATAACCCAAAAATCCCATTAAGTCCCCATAAAATCCCGTTAAATAACCCAAAAATTCCATTAAATAACCCCAAAAAATTCCATTAAATAACCCCAAAAAATTCCATTAAATAACCCAAAAATCCCATTAAGTCCCCATAAAATCCCGTTAAATAACCTAAAAATCCCATTAAATAACCCAAAAACCCCATTAAATAACCCTCAAAATAACCCCAAAAAATCCCATTAAATAACCCTCAAAATAACCCCGAAATCCCATAAACCCCGTCAGCACCACAGTCTGCCAGTGAGGGAGCCAAAAATACCCCGAAAGTGTCAGAAATACCCTGAAAATGACAGAAATAAAAAAAAAATCACATTAAATCCCCGAAAAAATACGTTAAATATCCCAAAATCCCCTTAAATAACCCAAAAATCCCATTAACTAACCCAGAAATACCATTAAATAACCCAAAAATCCCATTAAGTCCCCATAAAATCCCATTAAATAACCCAAAAATCCCATTAAATAACCCCAAAAAATTCCATTAAATAAGCCTAAAATCCCATTAAATGCACCCTAAATCCCATAAACGCCGTCAGCACCGCCCCTGCTGATGAAGGATCTTGAATAGCCTAAATCCCAAAAAACTCCCATTAAATAACCCCAAAATCCCATTAAATGACGAAAAGATCCTATTAAGTCATCCCAAATCCCATTAAATACCCCAAAAATCCCATTAAATAACCCCAAAATCCCCCTAGACCCCGTCAGCGCCGACCTCACCAGGGAGGGAGCTGGAATAGTCTCAATCCCAAAAAATTCCCGTTAAATAACCCCAAAATCCCATTAAATAAGCCCCAAATCCCATTAAATAACCCCAAAACTGTCCCTGGGCATTTTGGGGGGATTTTTGTGGGAATTTTGGGGAAATTTTGGGGGGTTTTAGGGGATTTTTGGGGGTCCCTGACCCTTTTCCCCCCGCAGCCCCTGAGCGGTACCCGATGGGCGTGAAGGGGGAGGGGAACGAGACCAACAACCTGGTGATCACCTGGCAGGTACGGGGGGGTTTGGGGGGAATTTGGGGGGATTTTGGGGGGTCCTGGGGGGATTTGGGGGAGCTTGGGGTGGGTTTTGAAGGTCCTAAGGGGATTTTGGGGGATTTGGGGGGTTTTGGGAGGGATTTTTGGGGAGTTTGGAGTGGGTTTTGAAGGTCCTGAGGGGATTTTGGGGGGTGCTGGGGGGGATTTGGGGGAGCTTGGGGTGGGTTTTGAAGGTCCTAAGGGGATTTTGGGGGGATTTTAGGGGGATTTTGGGGGATCCTGGGGGGGATTTGGGGGGGATTTGGGGGAGCTTGGGGTGGGTTTCGAGGGTCCTAAGGGGATTTTGGGGGGATTTTAGGGGGATTTTGGGGGGTTTTGGGGGGTCGTGGGGGGGATTTGGGGGGGCTGGGGTTGGGTTTCGAGGGTCCTATGGGGATTTTGGGGGATTTTGGGGGGTCCTGGGGGGGATTTGGGGGAGCTTGGGGTGGGTTTTGAAGGTCCTAAGGAGATTTTGGGGGGATTTTGAGGGGATTTTGGGGGGATTTTGGGGTTTTTTGGGGGGTCCTGGGGGGATTTTGGGGGATCCTGGGGGGTCCTGGGGGGATTTGGGGGAGTTTGGGGTGGGTTTTGAAGGTCCCAAGGGGATTTTGGGGGGATTTTGGGGGGTCCTGGGGGGGATTTGGGGGGGCTGGGGTGGGTTTCGAGGGTCCTAAGGCGATTTTGGGGATTTTGGGGGGTCCTGGGGGGATTTGGGGGAGCTTGGGGTGGGTTTCGAGGGTCCTAAGGAGATTTTGGGGGGATTTTGAGGGGATTTTGGGGGGATTTTGGGGTTTTTTGGGGGGTCCTGGGGGGATTTTGGGGGATCCTGGGGGGTCCTGGGGGGATTTGGGGGAGTTTGGGGTGGGTTTTGAAGGTCCCAAGGGGATTTTGGGGGGATTTTGGGGGGTCCTGGGGGGGGATTTGGGGGAGCTTGGGGTGGGTTTCGAAGTTCCTAAGGGGATTTGGGGGGATTTTGAGGGGATTTTGGAGGGATTTGGGGGAGCTTGGGGTGGGTTTTGAAGGTCCTAAGGGGATTTTGGGGGGATTTTAGGGGGATTTTGGGGGGTCCTGGGGGGTCCCGGGGGTGATTTGGGGTAGCTTGGGGTGGGTTTCGAGGGTCCTAAGGGGATTTTGGGGGGATTTTGAGGGGATTTTGGGGGGATTTTGGGGATTTGGGGATTTTGGGGGGTCCTGGGGGGATTTGGGGGGGCTTGGGGTGGGTTTGGGGGGATTTTGGGGGAGTTTTGGGGGATTTGGGGGGGGTGCTGTGGGGGATTTGGGGGAGCTTGGGGTGGGTTTTGAAAGCCCTAAGGGGATTTTGGGGGGTCCTGGGGGGGATTTGGGTGTCCTGGGGGGATTTGGGGGAGCTTGGGGTGAGTTTGGGGGGATTTGGGGGGGGTTTTGGGGGATTTTGGGGGGTCCTGGGGGGATTTTGGGGGGTCCTGGGGTAGTTTGGGGGGGTTTTGGGGATCTGGGGGGAGGTTTGGGGGGACCCTGGGGGATTTGGGGGGTCCTGGGGGGGATTTTTGGGAGATTCCTGGGGGGGTTCAGGAGGATTTTTGGGGGGTCTGGAACTGGAACAGCCCCGAGCTCCGGTACCGGGTGCAGTGGCGGGGATGGGGTTTGGGGCTGTGTTAAGGATTTGGGGCTGTTTTTAGGATTTGGGGCTGATTTTTGGGGTTCAGGGCTGATTTTTGGGGTCCCGTTTTCCCCCAGCCGCTGGCCCCCGGGGACTGGAACAGCCCCGAGCTCCGGTACCGGGTGCAGTGACTGGAGCAGGGATCAGAGCTGATTTTTGGGGTTCAGGGCTGGGTTTCGGGGTTCAGAGCTGTATTTAGGATTCGAGGATGGATTTGGGGTTCAGAGCTGATTTTTGGGGTTCAGGGCTGGGTTTCGGGGTTCAGGGCTGTATTTAGGATTTGAGGATGGATTTGGGGGTTCAATGCCGATTTTTGGGGTGCTCTCCCCCAGCCGCTGCCCCCCGGGGACTGGAACAGCCCCGAGCTCCGGTACCGGGTGCCGTGACTGGAGCGGGGTTCAGCGCTGATTTTTGGGGTTCAGGGCTGGGTTTCGGGGTTCAGGGCTGTATTTAGGATTTGGGGCTGTCTTTAGGATTTGGGGCTGATTTTTGGGGTTCAATGCCGATTTTTGGGGTCCCGTTCCCCCCCAGCCGCTGCCCCCCGGGGACCGGAACGGTGCCGAGCTCCGGTACCGGGTGCAGTGACCGGGATGGGGTTCAGGGCTGTGTTATGGATTTGAGGACTGTATTTAGGATTTGGGGCTGCTTTTTGGGGTTCAGGGCTGTATTTAGGATTTGAGGATGGATTTTTGGGGTTCAGCGCTGATTTTTGGGGTCCCGTTCCCCCCCAGCCTCTGCCCCCCAGGACTGAACAGCCCCGAGCTCCGGTACCGGGTGCAGTGGCGGGGATGGGGTTTAAGGCTGTCTTTAGGATTTGGGGCTGATTTTCGGGGTTCAGGGCTGTATTTAGGATTTGAGGATGGATTTTGGGGTTCAACGCCGATTTTTGGGGTGCTCTCCCCCAGCCTCTCTCCCCCGGGGACCGGAACGGCGCCGAGCTCCGGTACCGGGTGCAGTGGCAGAGATGGAGTTTAAGGCTGTATTTAGGATTTGGGGCTGATTTTTGGCGTTCAATGCCGATTTTTGGGGTGCTCTCCCCCAGCCTCTCTCCCCCGGGGACCGGAACGGCGCCGAGCTCCGGTACCGGGTGCAGTGGCGGGGATGGGGTTCGGGGCCGTATTTAGGATTTGGGGCTGATTTTTGGGGTCAGGGCTGATTTTTGGGGTTCAGGGCTGATTTTTGGGGTTCAGTGCCGATTTTTGGGGTCCCGTTCCCCCCCAGCCTCTCTCCCCCGGGGACTGGAACGGCGCCGAGCTCCGGTACCGGGTGCAGAGACTGGAGCGGGGTTCAGGGCTGGGTTTCGGGGTTCAGAGCTGGGTTTAGGATTTGGGGCTGATTTTTGGGGTGCTCTCCCCCAGCCGCTGGCCCCCGGGGACTGGAACGGCACCGAGCTCCGGTACCGGGTGCAGTGTCAGAGATGGAGTTTAGGGCTGTATTTAGGATTTGAGGATGGATTTGGGGTTCAGGGCTGATTTTTGGGGTTCAATGCCGATTTTTGGGGTGCTCTCCCCCAGCCGCTGCCCCCCGGGGACTGGAACGGCGCCGAGCTCCGGTACCGGGTGCAGTGGCGGGGATGGAGTTTTAGGCTGTATTTAGGATTTGGGGTTATTTTATGGGGTTCAGGGCTGGGTTTCGGGGTTCAGGGCTGGGTTATGGATTTCAGGACTGTATTTAAGGATTTGGGGCTGATTTTTGGGGTTCAATGCCGATTTTTGGGGTCCCGTTCCCCCCCAGCCTCTCTCCCCTGGGGACTGGAACGGCGCCGAGCTCCGGTACCGGGTGCAGTGACTGGAGCGGGGTTCAGGGCTGATTTTTGGGGTTCAGGGCTGGGTTTTGGGGTTCAGGACTGTATTTAGGATTTGGGGCTGATTTTTGGGGTCCCGTTTTCCCCCAGCCTCTCTCCCCCGGGGACAGCCCCGAGCTCCGGTACCGGGTGCAGTGACCAGGATGGGGTTCGGGGCTGGGTTATGGATTTCAGGACTGTATTTAGGATTTGGGGTTATTTTATGGGGTTCAGGGCTGGGTTTCGGGGTTCAGGGCTGTATTTAGGATTTGAGGTTATTTTATGGGGTTCAGGGCTGTATTTAGGATTTGGGGCTGATTTTTGGGGTTCAATGTCGATTTTTGGGGTGCTCTCCCGCAGCCTCTCTCCCCCGGGGACTGGAACGGCGCCGAGCTCCGGTACCGGGTGCAGTGTCCGGGATGGGGTTCAGGGCTGGGTTTCGGGGTTCAGGGTTGGGTTTCGGGGTTCAGGGCTATATTTAGGATTTGGGGCTGATTTTTGGGGTTCAGTGCCGATTTTTGGGGTGCTCTCCCCTAGCCTCTCTCCCCCGGGGACTGGAACAGCCCCGAGCTCCGGTACCGGGTGCCGTGACTGGAGCGGGGTTGAGAGCTGGGTTATGGATTTCAGAGCTGTATTTAGGATTTGAGGTTATTTTATGGGGTTCAGGGCTGTATTTAGGATTTGAGGATGGATTTTTGGGGTTCAGCGCTGATTTTTGGGGTCCCGTTCCCCCCCAGCCGCTGCCCCCCGGGCACTGGAACGGCGCCGAGCTCCGGTACCGGGTGTAGTGGCCGGGATGGAGTTTAAGGCTGTATTTAGGATTTGGGGTTATTTTATGGGGTTCAGGGCTGGGTTTCGGGGTTCAGGGCTGGGTTTCGGGGTTCAGGGCTGTATTTAGGATTTGGGGCTGATTTTGGGGTCCCGTTCCCCCCCAGCCTCTCTCCCCCGGGGACTGGAGCGGCGCCGAGCTCCGGTACCGGGTGCAGTGGCCGGGATGGGGTTCAGGGCTGTATTTAGGATCTGAGGATGGATTTGGGGGTTCAGAGCTGATTTTTGGGGTTCAGGACTGTGTTAAGGATTTGGGGCTGATTTTTGGGGTCCCGTCCCTCCCAGCCTCTCTCCCCCGGGGACTGGAACGGCGCCGAGCTCCGGTACCGGGTGCAGTGACTGGAGCGGGGTTCAGAGCTGATTTTTGGGGTTCCGGACTGTGTTAAGGATTTGGGGCTGATTTTTGGGGTTCAGGGCTGATTTTTGGGGTTCAATGCCGATTTTTGGGGTGCTCTCCCGCAGCCTCTCTCCCCCGGGGACTGGAATGGCGCCGAGCTCCGGTACCGGGTGCAGTGTCCGGGATGGGGTTCGGGGCTGGGTTTAGGATTTGAGGATGGATTTTGGGGTTCAATGCCGATTTTTGGGGTGCTCTCCCCCAGCCTTTGCCCCCCGAGGACTGGAACGGCGCCGAGCTCCGGTACCGGGTGCAGTGGCGGCCGCTGGAGCAGGGCCGGGGCCGCTGGGCCGAGGCCACGGTGGCGGAGCCCCCCCTGGTGGTCCGGGACACCCCAACTTTCCGGCCCTACGAGATCCGCGTGCAGGCCGTCAACGAGGCCGGCAAGGGCCCCGAGCCCCCCGTGGTGGTCGGGTACTCCGGGGAGGACCGTGAGTCTGGGGGGGACCCCAAAATATCCCGGGGAGGGACCCCAAAGCTGGGGGTTTGGGGGGTTCTCTGTATTTGGGGGGGATTGGAGGTTTTGGGGGGGTTCCCTGTATTTGGGGGGGGATTTTGGGGGTGTCCCTGTATTGGGGGGGGATGGGGTTTGGGGGGTTCTCTGTATTTGGGGGGGGGGTCCTGAGCCCTGATTTGGGGGGGTGTTCCCTGTATTTGGGGGGGGGTTTGGGGGTGTCCCTGTATTTGGGGGGTCACAGCGCCCCGATTTGGGGGAATTTTTGAGGGTGTCCCTGTATTTGGGGGGGTGCTGAGCCCTGATTTGTGGGGAGATTTGAGGTTTTGGGGGGTTCTCTGTATTTGGGGGGGATTTTGGGGGTTTCCCGATATTTGGGGAGGTCCTGAGCCCTGATTTGGGGGTGTCCCTGTATTTGGGGGGGTCCCGAGCCCTGATTTGGGGGGAGATTTGAGGTTTTGGGGGGGTTCCCGGTATTTGGGAGGGAATTTTGGGGGTTTCCCGATATTTGGGGAGGTCCTGAGCCCTGATTTGGGGGGGTTTTCTGTATTTGGGGGGGATTTGAGGTTTGGGGGTGTCCCTGTATTTGGGGGGTCACAGCGCCCCGATTTGGGGTTTTTTGGGGGGTTCCCTGTATTTGGGGGGGGGGGTTTGGGGGGCTCCCTGTATTTGGGGGGGATTTGAGGTTGGAGGGTTCCCTGTATTTGGGGGGGGGGTCCTGAGCCCTGATTTGGGGGGGGGGTTCCCGATATTTGGGGGGAGATTTGAGGTTTGGGGGGTTCCCTGTATTTGGGAGGGGATTTTGGGGGTGTCCCTGTATTTGGGGGGGGTCCTGAGCCCTGATTTGGGGGAGATTTGAGGTTTGGGGGGGATTGCCTGTATTTGGGGGGGGATTTTGGAGGGTTCTCTGTGTTTGGGGGGGATTTGAGGCTGGGGGGGTTCCCTGTATTTGGGGGGGGGTTTGAGGGTGTCCCTGTATTTGGGGGGGTCCCGAGCCCTGATTTGGGGGGAGATTTGAGGTTTTGGGGGGGTTCCCTGTATTTGGGGGATTTTGGGGGGCTCCCTGTATTTGGGGGGGATTTGAGGTTGGAGGGTTCCCTGTATTTGGGGGGGGGTCCTGAGCCCTGATTTGGGGGGGGGTTCCCGATATTTGGGGGGAGATTTGAGGTTTGGGGGGGTTCCCTGTATTTGGGAGGGGATTTTGGGGGTGTCCCTGTATTTGGGGGGGTCCCGAGCCCTGATTTGGGGGTTTGAGGTTTGGGGGGGATTCCCTGTATTTGGGGGGGGATTTTGGGGGTGTCCCTGTGTTTGGGGGGGGTCCTAAGCCCTGATTTGGGGGGAGATTTGAGGTTTGGGGGTGTCCCTGTATTTGGGGGGTCACGGCGCCCCGATTTGGGGGAATTTTTGGGGGGTTCCCTGTATTTGGGAGGGGATTTTGGGGGGCTCCCTGTATTTGAGAGGGATTTTAGATTTGGGGGTGTCCCTGTATTTGGGGGGGGGTCCTGAGCCCTGATTTGGGGGGGGGGTTCCCGATATTTTGGGGGGGATTTGAGGTTTGGGGGGGTTCCCTGTATTTGGGGGGGGATTTTGGGGCTGTCCCGGTATTTGGGGGGGGATTTGAGGTTTGGGGGGGTTCCCTGTATTTGGGGGGGACTTTGGGGGTGTCCCGATATTTGGGGGGGTCCTGATCCCCGTGCCCCCCCCCCAGTGCCCCTGGTGTACCCCGAGAACGTCGGCGTGGAGATCCTGAACAGCTCCAGCGTCCGAATCTCCTGGAGCCTGAGCGGGGACGACCGCGGCCTGCGGGGACACCTGAGGGGGTACCGGGTGAGGAACCCCGAAATTCCCGAAATCCCGACGGGGGAACCCCAAAATCCCCAAAGGGAAACCCCGAAATCCTGAAGGAAACCTCAAAATCTCAGCAGCAATCCCTGAAATCCCAGTGAGAAACGCCAAAATCCCAATGGGAAACTCAAAAATCCCCAAAGGAATTCCCAAAACCCCAATGGGAAACTCAAAAATCCCAATGGGAACCCAAAATTCCCAAAGGGAAACCCCAAAATTCCCAAAGGAAACCTCAAAATCTCAGCAGCAATCCCCGAAATCCCATTGAGAACCCCAAAATTCCAATGGGAAACTCAAAATCCCCAAAGGGAAACCCCAAAATCCCAATGGGAAACTCAAAAATCCTGATGGGAACCCAAAATCCCAGTAGGAAACCCCAAAATCCCAATGAAAACCCCAAAATCCCAATGGGAAACCCCAAAATCCCAACGGGAATTCCCAAAATCCCAATGGGAAACCCCAAAATCCCAACAGGAATTCCCAAAATCCCCAAAGGGAAACCCCAAAATCCCCAAAGGAATTCCCCAAAATCCCAACGGGAAACCCCAAAATCCCCAAAGGGAAACCCCGAAAATCCCAACGGGAAACCCCAAAATCCCCAATGGGAAACCCCAAAATTCCCAATGGGAACCCCACAAATCAACCCAAAATCCTGCAGGGCAACCCCAAAATCCCCAAAGGAATCCCCAAAATCCCAATGAGAACCCCAAAATCCCAATGGGAAACTCAAAAATCCTGATGGGAACCCAAAATCCCAACAGGAATTCCCAAAATTCCCAAAGGGAAACCCGAAAATCACCAATGGGAACCCCCAAAATCCCAAAGGGAAACCCCAAAATCCCAATGGGAAACCCCAAAATCCCAATGGGAAACCCCAAAATCCCAATGGGAATTCCCAAAATTCCCAAAGGGAAACCCCAAAATCCCCAAAGGGAATTCCCCAAATCCCATTTTTGAGGGATATTTTGGGCCATTTTTAGGGGGGTTTGGGCCATCTTTGGGGGATATTTTGGGGCATTTTTGCGTGATATTCTGGCCCATTTTTGGGCCATTTTGGGGTGTATTTTGGGCCATTTTTGAGGATATTTTGTGTCATTTTTGGGTGTATTCTGGCCCATTTTTGGGTGGTATTTTGGCCCATTTCAGGGTGGCATTTGGGGATATTTTGGGCCATTTTGGGGTGTATTCTGGCCTATTTTGGGGCCATTTTTGGGTGTATTCTGGCCCATTTTGGGGCCAGTTTTGGGTGGTATTTGGTGGTATATTGGCCCATTTCGGGGTGCGTTTTGACCCATTTTGGGTGGTATTTTGGCCCATTTCGGGGTGCATTTTGACCCATTTTTGGGTGGTATTTTGGCCCATTTCGGGGTGCGTTTTGACCCATTTTAGGGGATATTTTGGCCCATTTGGGGTGTATTTTGGGCCATTTTAGGGTGGTATTTGGGGATATTTTGGGCCATTTGGGGGTGTATTTTGGGCCATTTTTGAGGATATTTTGTGTCATTTTTGGGGTGTATTCTGGCCCATTTTGGGCAATTTTGGGGTGTATTTTGGGCCATTTTTGGGGGATATTTTGGGCCATTTTTGAGGATATTTTGTGTCATTTTTGGGTGGCATTTTGGGCCATTTCAGGGTGGCGTTTGGGGATATTTTGGGCCATTTTTGAGGATATTTTGGGCCATTTTTGGGTGTATTCCGGCCCATTTTGGGGCCATTTTTGGGTGGTATTTTGGGCCATTTTTGAGGATATTTTGTGTCATTTTTGGGTGTATTCCGGCCCATTTTTGGGTGGTATTTTGGGCCATTTTTGAGGATATTTTGTGTCATTTTTGGGTGTATTCCGGCCCATTTTTGGGTGGCATTTTGGGCCATTTCAGGGTGGCATTTGGGGATATTTTGGGCCCTTTTGGGGTGCATTTTGACCCATTTTAGGGGATATTTTGGCCCATTTCAGGGTGGCATTTGGGGATATTTTGGCCCATTTCGGGGTGCGTTTTGACCCATTTTTGGGTGGTATTTTGGCCCATTTCAGGGTGGCATTTGGGGATATTTTGGCCCATTTCGGGGTGCGTTTTGACCCATTTTGGGTGGTATTTTGGCCCATTTCGGGGTGCGTTTTGACCCATTTTAGGGGATATTTTGGCCCATTTCGGGGTGCGTTTTGACCCATTTTGGGTGGTATTTTGGCCCATTTCGGGGTGGTATTTGGGGATATTTGGGGCCATTTTTGGGTGGTATTTGGGGATATTTTGGGCCATTTCAGGGTGGTGTTTGGGGTGTATTTTGGGCCGTTTTGGGTGTATTTTGGGCCATTTTGAGGCCATTTTTTGGGTGTATTTTGGCCCATTTTTGGGTGTATTTTGGGCCATTTCAAGGTGGCATTTGGGGATATTTTGGCCCATTTCGGGGTGCGTTTTGACCCATTTTTGGGTGGAATTTTGGCCCATTTCAGGGTGGCATTTGGGGATATTTTGGCCCATTTTGGGGTGTATTTTGGGCCATTTTTGAGGATATTTTGTGTCATTTTTGGGGTGTATTTTGGGCCATTTTGGGGTGGTATTTGGGGATATTTTGGGGCCATTTTTGGGTGTATTTTGGGCCATTTTTGGGTGTATTTTGGGCCATTTTTGGGTGTATTCCGGCCCATTTTTGGTGGTATTTGGGCCATTCTTGGGTGGTATTTTGGGCCATTTCAGGGTGGCATTTGGGGATATTTTGGCCCATTTCGGGGTGCGTTTTGACCCACTTTAGGGGATATTTTGCCCCATTTCGGGGTGCGTTTTGACCCATTTTTGGGTGGTATTTTGGCCCATTTCGGGGTGCGTTTTGCCCCATTCCCACTCTCCTGACCCCCCTCTCCCCTCTGCCCAGGTGCTGTACTGGCGGGACGGGTGGGTGGGGGAGCACCCGCGGCCCCCCGGGACCCCCGAGCCCCCTCCCCAGCCGGGGGCGCTGGCGGTGCCGGGCCCGGCGGGCGGGGCCGTGCTCGGGGGGCTCCAGCCCTGGAGCCGCTACCGCCTGCACGTGCTCGTGCTCAACGGGAGGGGCGCGGGACCCCCGAGCGCCGAGATCCGGTTCCACACCCCCGAGGGAGGTGAGAGACCCCGGGGGGACCCCAAAAATGGGGAAACGGGGGTCCTGAAAGGGGAATTGGGACCCCAAAAGGGGAAATAAAAGGGAAATTGGGACCCTGAAATATCTCCCGGGACCCCAAAAAGGGGAATGGGGATCGTGAAGTGCCCCCTGGGACCCCAAAAGGGGAAATGGGGACCCCAAAAGGGGAATGGGGACCCTAAAAAGGGGAATTGGGATCCCCAAAAGGAGAAATTGTGATCCTGAGATACCCCCCGGGAACCCAAAAAGGGGAATAGGAACCATAAAAGGGGAATCGGGACCCCAAAAAGGGGAAAAAAAAGGGAAATCGGGACCCTGAAATACCCCCCGGGACCCCAAAATGGGAAATGGGGAAACGGGGATCCTGAAAGGGGAATTGGGAACCCCAAAAGGGGAATGGGGGCCCTAAAAGGGGAAATAAAAGGGGAAATCGGGACCCTGAGATACCCCCTGGGACCCCAAAAAGAGGGAATGGGGACCTCAAAAAGGGGAAACAAAGGGGAATTGGGGATCCTGAAATACCCCCCGGGACCCCAAAAGGGGAATTGGGAACCCTAAAAGGGGAAATAAAATGGAAATAGGGACCCTGAAATATCCCCGGGACCCCAAAAGGGGAATTGGGAACCCCAAAAGGGGGAATAAAATGGAAATAGGGACCCTGAAATATCCCCCGGGACCCTAAAAGGGGAATTGGGAATCCTAAAAGGGGAAATAAAAGGGAAATTGGGATCCTGAGATACCCCCCGGGACCCCAAAAGGGGAATTGGGATCCTGAAATACCCCCAAGGACACCTAAAGGGGAATTGGGACCCCAAAAAGGGGAATTGGGATCCTGAGATACCCCCCGGGACCCCCAAAAAGGGAATTGGGATCCTGAGATACCCCCGGGACCCCAAAAAGGGGAATGGGGACCCCAAAAAGGGGAAATGGGATCCTGAAAGGGGAATTGGGAACCCCAAAAAGGGAAATAAAAGGGAAATGGGGACCCTGAGATACCCCCCGGGACCCCAAAATGGGAAATGGGGAAACGGGGATCCTGAAAGGGAAATTGGGGACCCCAAAACGGGAATGGGAACCATAAAAGGGGAATGGGAACCCCAAAAAGGGGAATTGGGAACCCCAAAATGGGAAATAAAAGGGAAATCGGGACCCTGAGATACCCCCCGGGACCCCCAAAAGGGGAATGGGGATCCTGAAAGGGGAATGGGAACCCTAAAAGGGGAATTGGGAACCCTAAAAGGGGAAATAAAAGGGGAATTGGGACCCTGAAATACCCCCCGGGACCCCAAAAGGGGAAATGGGGACCCCAAAAAGGGGAATGCGGATCCTGAAAGGTGAATTGGGAACCCCAAAAGAGGAAATAAAAGGGAAATCGGGACCCTGAAATACCCCCCGGGACCCCAAAAAGAGGGAATGGGGACCCCAAAAGGGGAATGGGGGACCCTAAAAAGGGAATGGGGACCCCAAAAGGGGAAATAAAAGGGAAATCGGGACCCTGAGATACCCCCTGGGACCCCAAAATGGGAAATGGGGATCCTGAGATACCCCCCGGGACCCCAAAAAAGGGAATTGGGATTTGGGGAGGATTTTTGGGGAATTTTTGGGGTCCCTGACTGGAGCCTTTGGGAGGATTTGGGGAGGATTCGGGGGGATTTGGGGAGGATTTTGGGGGGTCCCTGACCGGAGCCTTTGGGAAGATTTTTGGGGAATTTTTGGGGTCCCTGACCAGAGCCTTTGGAAGGATTTGGGGGAAATTTATGGGGAATTTTTGGGGTCCCTGACCGGAGCCTTTGGAAGGATCTGGGTGGGATTTTGGGGGCGAATTTTGGGGGAATTTTTGGGGTCCCCGACCTGAGGCTTTGAAAGGATTTTGGGGGTACTTTGGGGGGTATTTTGGGGGGTATTTGGGGGGTATTTGGGGGTATTTTGGGGGGTATTTTGGGGTTATTTGGGGGGTATTTTGGGGTATTTTAGGGGTATTTTGGGGGGTATTTTGGGGGTATTTTGGGGGGTATTTGGGGGTATTTTGGGGGGTATTTTGGGGGGTATTTGGGGGGTATTTTGGGGGTGTTTTGGGGGTATTTTGGGGGGTACTTTGGGGGTATTTTGGGGGGTACTTTGGGGTATTTTGGGGTATTTTGGGGGTGTTTTGGGGGTATTTTGGGGGGTATTTTGGGGGTATTTGTGGGGTATTTTGGGGGTATTTTGGGGGGCTATTTTGGGGGTATTTGGGGGTATTTTGGGGGGTATTTTGGGGGGTATTTTGGGGGTATTTTGGGGGTATTTTGGGGGTATTTTGGGGGTATTTTGGGGGTATTTGGGGGGTATTTTGGGGGTGTTTTGGGGGTTTTTGGGGGTATTTTGGGGGTGTTTTGGGGGTATTTTGGGGGGTATTTTGGGGGTATTTGTGGGGTATTTTGGGGGTATTTTGGGGGGCTATTTTGGGGGTATTTGGGGGTATTTTGGGGGGTATTTTGGGGGGTATTTTGGGGGTATTTTGGGGGTATTTTGGGGGTATTTTGGGGGTATTTTGGGGGTCCCTGACCCATTTCGCCCCAGTCCCGGGCCCCCCCGAGGAGCTGCGCCTGGAGCGCCTCGGGGACACCGCGCTGGGCCTCGAGTGGCGGCGGCCGCGCCACCCAAACGGCGTCCTGAGCGGCTTCGTGCTGCAGTACCGGCTGCGTGAGCACTGGGGGAACTGGGAGGGACTGGGGGGGACTGGGAGGGACTGGGAGCCACTGGGAGGGCGCTGGGAGGGACTGGGGGGGACTGAGAGGGACTGGGATGGGGTTTGGGGGGCACTGGGAGGGACTGGGAGGGACTGGGATGGGGTCTGGGGGCCACTGGGAGCGACTGGGGAGCACTGGGAAGGGACTGGGAGGGACTGGGAGGGATTGGGAAGGGGTTTGGGGGGCACTGGGAGCCACTGGGGAGCACTGGGAGGGACTGGGATGGACTGGGGGGTGCTGGGAGGGGGTTTGGGGGGCACTGGGAGAGACTGGGAGGGGCTTTGGGGGGCACTGGGAGGGCGCTGGGAGCGACTGGAGGGCACTGGGGGGGACTGGGGGGGACTGGGAGAGACTGGGGAGCACTGGGAGGGACTGGGGGGTGCTGGGATGGGGTTTGGGGGGCACTGGGAGCGACTGGGAGGGACTGGGATGGGGTTTGGGGGGCACTGGGAGGGCACTGGGAGGGACGGGAGGGGCACTGGGAGTGTTTTTGGGGTTAATTGGGGCTGTTTGGGGCCATTCTGGGCGGCTTTTTTGGGGTTAATTCGGGACCATTCCAGGCGGGATTTTGGGGTTAATTCGGGGCTGTTTGGGGCCATTCCGGGCCGGTTTTTCTTATGTTAATTTGGGATTGTTTGGGGCCATTCCGGGTGGGATTTTGGGGGGTTAATTCAGGCTATTCCGGGTGGGATTTTAGGGTTAATTGGGGCTGTTTGGGGCCATTCCAGGCGGGATTTTTGGGTTAATTCGGGATTTTTTGGGACCATTCCGGGCGGGATTTTTGGGGTTAATTCGGGGCTGTTCGGGGCCATTCCAGGCGGGTTTTTCTTGTGTTAATTCGGGATTGTTTGGGCCATTCCGGGCGGGATTTTCGGGATTAATTCAGGCTATTCCGGGTGAGATTTTAGGGTTAATTCGGGGCTGTTTGGGGCCATTCCGGGCGGGTTTTTTGGGGTTAATTCGGGGCCATTCCGGGCGGGTTTTTTGGGGTTAATTCGGGACCATTCCGAGCCGGTTTTTTGGGGTTCCCTCGCATCCCGCGCCCTTTCCCACAGTGAACCAGACGGACGAGGGGATCCCCATGGAGATCCTGTTCCCGCCCGGGACCCTGAACGCGACCCTGGCCCGGCTGGAGCCGCGGGGCCGGTACCGGCTGGAGCTCCGTGCGCGCACCCGCCACGGCCCCGGCGCGCCCCTGGTGCGCCTCGGCAGCCTCGCCCCCGAGCCCGGTGCGCACCCCAAAAACCGGGCCCTGAGACCGCGGGGGGACCCCAAAAACTGAGCCAAAAAACCGCGGGGGGACCCCAAAAACTGAGCCCGAAAACTGCGGGGGGGACCCCAAAAACTGAGCCCGAAAACTGCAGGGGGACCCCAAAAACTGAGCCTAAAAACTGCAGGGGGACCCCAAAAACTGAGCCTAAAAACCGCGGGGAGACACCAAAAACTGAGCCTAAAAACTGACCCTGAAAACTGCGGGGGGGCCCCAAAAACTGAGCCCGAAAACTGTGGGGGGACCCCGAAAACTGAGCCTGAAAACTGCGGGGGGGCCCCAAAAACTGAACCCGAAAACTGCGGGGGGGACCCCAAAACTGAGCCCAAAAACTGCGGGGAGCAGCCCAAAAACCGAGCTCAAAAACCCGGGGGGTACCCCAAAAACTGAGCCCTAAAATCGAGCCCAAAAACCACAGGGAGACCCCAAAAACTGAGCCCGAAAACTGCGGGGGGACCCCAAAAACTGAGCCCGAAAACTGAGCCCGAAAACTGCAGGGGGACCCCAAAAACTGAGCCCAAAAACTGCGGGGGGATCCCAAAAACTGAGCTCGAAAACCGCGGGGGGACCCCAAAAACTGAGCCCTAAAATCGAGCCCAAAAACTGCAGGGGGACCCCAAAAACTGAGCCCGAAAACTGCGGGGGGACCCCAAAAACTGAGCCCTGAGATCGCGGGGGGACCCCAAAAACTGAGCCCGAAAATTGCGGGGGGATCCCCAAAACTGAGCCCGAAAACTGCGGGGGGACCCCAAAAACTGAGCCCGAAAACCGCAGGGAGACCCCAAAAACTGAGCCCGAAAACTGAGCCTGAAAACTGCGGGGGGATCCCCAAAACTGAGCCCAAAAACTGAGCCTGAAAACTGCAGGGGCACCCCAAAAACTGAGCCCGAAAACCGCGGGGAGACCCCAAAAACTGAGCCCGAAAACTGAGCCTGAAAACTGCAGGGAGACCCCAAAAACTGAGCCCGAAAACTGAGCCTGAAAACTGCGGGGGGACCCCAAAAACCGCGGGGGGGCCCCAAAAACTGAGTCTGAAAACTGCAGGGAGACCCCAAAAACTGAGCCCTGAGATCGCGGGGGGGACCCCAAAAACTGAGCCCGAAAACCGCGGGGGGACCCCAAAAACTGAGCCCGAAAACTGCGGGGGGACCCCAAAAACTGAGCCCGAAAACTGAGCCCAAAAACCGCGGGGGGACCCCAAAAACTGAGCCTAAAAATTGCGGGGGGATCCCCAAAACTGAGCCCGAAAACTGAGCCCAAAAACTGCAGGGAGACCCCAAAAACTGAGCCCTGAAATCGCGGGAGGACCCCAAAAACTGAGCCCAAAAACTGCGGGAGAACCCTAAAACTGAGCCCGAAAATCGAGCCCAAAAACCACAGGGAGACCCCAAAAACTGAGCCCGAAAACTGAGCCCGAAAACCGCGGGGGGATCCCCAAAAACTGAGCCCGAAAACTGCGGGGGGGGGGACCCTAAAACAGGGTGGGGGGACCCCGAAATTATCAGGGGGGGATCCCGAAAAAGTGGGAGGGACCCCAAAATTTTAAGTGGCCCCAAAAACTGCTGGGGAGGACCCCAAAATTAGCGGGAGGATCCCATGAAAAAGGGAGGGACCCCAAAATTAGCGGGGTTTTTGGGGTGCGGGGTTTTTGGGGTTGGGTTTTTTTGGGGTGCGGGGTTTTTGGGGGTCGGGGTTTTTGGGGCGGGATTTTGGGGTGCGAGGTTTTTGGGGTGACCCCCTCCCCGTGCCCCCCCAGTGCTGCCCGTGCTGGGCACGGTCGGGGTGGGCGAGGTGGGCGAGGATTTCACGGAGCTGCGCTGGACCCTGGCCCAGCCCCAGGCCAACATCGAGTTCGAGGTCGAGTACATGAGCAAAACCAGTAAGGGACTGGGAACGGCGCTGGGAGGGACTGGGAGGGGAGCTGGGGACATTTGGGGACACTGGGAGGGGATTTGGGGGGGACTGGGAGGAACTGGGGGACACTGGGAGGGACTGGGAGGGGTTTGGGGACATTGGGAGGGAATTTGGGGACACTGGGGGAAACTGGGAGGGGATCTGGGGACATTTGGGGACATGAGAGGGGGCTTGAGGATACTGGGAGGGGCTTTGGGGTGACTGGGAGGGACTGGGAGGGGTTTGGGGACACTGGGAGGGGATTTGGGGGGCACTGGGAGGAACTGGGGGACACTGGGAGGGACTGGGAAGGGTTTGAGGACACTGAGAGAGGATCTGGGGACACTGGGAGGGGATTTGGGGACACTGGGAAGGACTGGGAGGGGATTTGGGGACATTTGGGGACACTGGGAGGGGATTCGGGGGGGACTGGGAGGAACTGGGGGACACTGGGAGGGACTGGGAGGGGATTTGGGGACACTGGGAGAGGATTTGGGGACATTTGGGGACACTGGGAGGGGATTTGGGGACACTGGGAGGGACTGGGAGGGGATTTGGGGACATTTGGGGACATTTGGGGACACTGGGAGGGACTGGGAGAGGATCTGGGGACTTTGTGAGGGGATTTGGGGACATTTGGAGACACTGGGAGGGGATTTGGGGTGACTGGGAGGGACTGGGGGACACTGGGAGGGACTGGGAGGGGATCTGGGGACATTTGGGGACACGGGAGGGGGCTTGAGGATACCAGGAGGGGATTTGGGGGGGACTGGGAGAAACTGGGAGGGATTTGGTGACACTGGGAGGGGATTTGGGGACATTTGGGGACACTGGGAGGGACTGGGAGGGGACTGGGAAGGACTGGGGGACACTGGGAGAAACTGGGAGGGATTTGGTGACACTGGGAGGGGATTTGGGGACACTGGAGGGGATTTGGTGACACCGGGAGGGATTTGGGGACACCGGGAGGGGATTTGGGGGCACTGGGAAGGGATTTGGGGCAATTTCTTGGTATTTTGGGACCGAACCACACTGGGAAAAAAAGCGGGTGCGGGGTGAAGGCGTTCTGGGGACATTCTGGGGGATTTTGGGTGTGTTTTGGGGTTATTTTGGGGGGGTTTTGGGAGGTCTTGGGGTTATTTTGGAGGGGTTTTGGGGTTATTTTGTGGAGATTTTGGGGTTATTTTGTGGGGGTTTGGGTGTGTTTTGGGAGGTTTTGGGGTATTTTGGGGGGGGGAGTTTGGGGGTATTTTGAGGGGTTTTTGGGGTACTTTGGGGAGGTTTGGGGGGGTTTGGGGGGATTTTGGGGGGGTTTGGGGTATTTTGGGTGTGTTTTGGGTGTGTTTTGGGAGGTTTTGGGGGTATTTTGAGGGGGTTTTGGGGTATTTTGGGGAGGTTTGGGGAGCTCCTGGGGGATTTTTGGGGGGCGGGTTGGGGTATTTTGGGTGTGTTTTGGGGGGGTTTTGGGGTATTTTGGGTGTGTTTTGGGGGGGTTTTGGGGTATTTTGGGTGTGTTTTGGGAAGTTTTGGGGTATTTTGGGGGGGTTGGGGTATTTTGGGTGTGTTTTGGGAGGTTTTGGGTGTGTTTTGGGAGGTTTTAGGGTTTTTTTGGGGGGGTTTTGGGACTCTGGGGAGGTTTTGGGGTTATTTTGGGTGTGTTTTGGGAGGTTTTGGGGTTATTTTGTGGGGGTTTTGGGGGTGTTTTGGGAGGTTTTGGGGGTATTTTGAGGGGGTTTTGGGGGTTTTGGGGGATTTTGGGCGTGTTTTGGGAGGTTTTGGGGTGTTTTGGGGAAGGAGTTTGGGGTTATTTTGGGTGTGTTTTGGGGGGGGGGTTTGGGGTATTTTGGATGTGTTTTTGGTGTGTTTTGGGAGTTTTTGGGGTTATTTTGGGAGGTTTTGGGTTATTTTGGGGGGGTTTTGGGGGTATTTTGGGGGGTTTTGGGGTTATTTTGGGAGTTTTTGGGGTTATTTTGGGAGGTTTTGGGTTATTTTGGGGGGGTTTTGGGGGTATTTTGGGAGTTTTTGGGGTATTTTGGGAGGTTTTGGGGGTTATTTTGGGGTATTTTGGGGTTATTTTGGGGGGTTTTTGGGCTCTCTGGGCCCCCCACGAGCCCGTGCCCCGCAGCGGAGGAGCCCTGGCGCTCCTCGGGCCGCGCCAACTCCTCGCTGGGCCGGTACCGGCTCGGGGACCTCCGGCCCGGGACCTCGTACCGGGTGCAGTTCGTGGGCAGGAACCACTCGGGGGAGCGCGTGGCGTTCTGGGAGAGCGAGGTGCACACCAACGGCACCTGTGAGCCCCAAAAATCACCCCAAATTCACCCCAAAATCATTCCTAAATCATGCCCAAATCATCCCAAAATCACCCCAAAAATCACCCCAAATCCTCCCCGAAATCACCCCAAAAATCCCTCAAAATTACCCTCAAATCCAGCCCAAAATCACCCCAAATCCTCCCCGAAATCATTCCTAAATCCTGCCCAAAATCACCCCAAATCCTCCCCGAAATCATCCCTAAATCCTGCCCAAATCACCCCAAGAAATACCCCAAATCCTGCCCAAAATCACCCCAAAAAAACCCCAAAATCACCCCAAATCCTGCCCTAAATCACCCCAAAAGCCAGCCCAAAAAAACCCCAAATCCAGCCCCAAATCACCCAAAACACCCCCAAATTCACCCCAAAAATCATCCCAAATCCTGTCCAAAATCACCCTAAATCCTGCCCAAATCATCCCAAAATCACCCCAAAAATCACCCCAAATCCTGCCCTAAATCACCCCAAATCCTGCCCAAATCATCCAAAATCACCCCAAAAATCACCCCCAAATCCTCCCCGAAATCATTCCTAAATCCTGCCCAAATCACCCAAAATCACCCCAAAAATCACCCCAAATCCTGCCCAAAATCATCCCTAAATCCTGCCCAAAGTCACCTCAAAAATCCCTCAAAATTACACTCAAATCCAGCCCAAAATCACCCCAAAAGCCAGCCCAAAAAAACCCAAATGCAGCCCCAAATCACCCAAATCCTCCCGAAATCATCCCTAAATCATGCCCAAATCATCCCAAAATCACCCCAAGAAATACCCCAAATCCTCCCCGAAATCATTCCTAAATCCTGCCCAAGATCACCCCCAAAAAACCCCCAAAATCATCCTAAATCCTGTCCAAAATCACCCCAAAAATCACCCCAAATCCTGCCCTAAATCATTCCTAAATCATGCCCCAAATCACCCCAAGAAATACCCCAAATCCTGCCCTAAATAATTCCTAAATCCTGCCCAAAATCACCCAAAAAAACCCCAAAATCCAGCCCCAGGGAGCGCGTGGCGTTCTGGGAGAGTTGAGGTGCACACCCACGGCACCTGTGAGCCCCAAAAATCACCCCAAATCCTGCCCAAAATCATTCCTAAATCCTGCCCAAAGTCACCTCAAAAATCCCTCAAAATTACCCTCAAATCCAGCCCAAAATCATCCCAAAAGCCAGCCCAAAAAAAACCCCAAATCCAGCCCCAAATCACCCCAAATCCTCCCCGAAATCATCCCTAAATCCTGCCCAAATCATCCCAAAATCACCCCAAAAAAACCCCAAATCCTGCCCTAAATCCAGCCCAAAATCACCCCAAATCCTGCCCTAAATCACCCCTAAATCCAGCCCTAAATCATCCCTAAATCCTGCCTAAAATCACCCCCAAAATCACCCCAAAAATCACCCCAAATCCTGCCCTAAATCATCCCTAAATCCTGTCCAAAATCACCCCAAAAAACCCCCCAAATCCCCTCGGGGACCCCCCAGACCCCCGTGGGTGCCCCCAAATTTGATTCCCCTCGCCTTGGGGACTCCCCAAATCCCCTTGGGACCCCCCAGAACCCCCCTCGAGCCCCCCCAAATCCCCGTGGGTGTCCCCAAATGTGATTCCCCCCACCCTGGGACTCCCCAAATCCCCTCGGGGACCCCCCAAAACCCCTCTAAGCTCCCCTTGGGACTCCCCAAAATCCCCTCAGGACCCCCAGTGTGATTCCCCCCACCCCGGGACTCCCCAAAATCCCCTCGGGACCCCCCAAACTCCCTGTGGGTGTCCCCAAAACCCCCCTCAGGACTCCCCAAAATCCCCCTCGGGACCCCCCAAAACCGCTCTAAACTCCCCTTGGGACTCCCCAAAATCCCCTCGGGACCCCCCAAACTCCCTGTGGGTGTCCCCAAAACCCCCTCAGGACTCCCCAAAATCCCCTCGGGACCCCCCAAAACCGCTCTAAACTCCCCTTGGGACTCCCCAAAATCCCCCCGGACTCCCCAAAATCCCTTCGGGACTCCCCAAAACCCCTCAGGACTCCCCCAGATCCCCTCGGGGACCCCCCCAAACTCCCCTGGGTGCCCCCAAATTTGATTCCCCCCCTCCCTGGGACCCCCCCAAAATCCCCTTGGGACTCCCCAAAACCCCTCTAAACCCCCTTGGGACTCCCCCAAATCCCCTCGGGACTCCCCAAATCCCCTTGGGGGACCCCCCAGACCCCCGAGAGTGCCCCCAAAACCCCCTCAGGACTCCCCAAAAATCCCCGGGGGGGTCTCCCCACATCCCTGGGGGTGCCCCCAAATCCCAGGGGTGTCCCCAAAACCCCTCTAAACCCCCCTCGGGACTCCCCAAATCCCCTTGGGACCCCCCAAACTCCCCTGGGTGCCCCCAAATTTGATTTCCCCCACCCCGGGACTCCCCAAAACCCCCTTGAGACTCCCCCAAAACTCCCCTCGGGACCCCCCAAACCCCCGAGGGGTGCCCCCAAATGTGATTCCCCCCCTACCCCGGGACTCTCCAAAACCCCTCTAAACTCCCCTCGGGGACCCCCCAAACCCCCCTGGGGTGCCCCCAAATTTGATTTCCCTCCACCTCGGGACCCCCCAAACCTCCCCTTGAGACTCCCCAAAAACCCCTCAGGACTCCCCAAACTCCCCTCGGGACTCCCCAAAATCCCTCGGGACTCCCCAGAACCCCTCTAAACCCCCCTTGGGACTCCCCAAAATCCCCTCGGGACCCCCCAAATTTGATTTTCCCCTCACCCCGGGACCCCCCAAGCCCCCTCGGGACCCCCCAAATCCCCTCGGGGGACCCCCCCAAACCCCCCTGGGACCCCCCCCAAATTTGATTTTTCCCCCCCAGTGCTGCCCGGGCGGCCCGCGGGCGGCTTCGCCACCGAGGGTTGGTTCATCGGCTTCGTCAGCGCCGCGGTGCTGCTGCTGCTGCTCCTCCTCATCCTCTGCTTCATCAAGCGCAGCAAGGGGGGGCAAGTATTCGGGTGAGCCCGGAGCCCCCCGAGCCCCCCGGGACCCCCGGGACCCCCCCCGGGAACCCCCCGGAGATGGGAGGAGCCTCCGAGGGGGCTGCGCGGGGGAGTGGATGGTGGAGGTTTGGGGATGTGGGGGGTCCTGGGGGGATTGGGGGGGGAGATTGTGGGGGGTCCCTGGGGGGGGATTTGGGGGGTCCTGGGGGGTGATTGGGGGAGATTTTGGGGGGTCCTGGGGGGGGATTTGGGGGAGATTTGGGGGGGTCCTGGGGGGGGTCTTGGGGGGGCCTAGGGGGGTTTGAGGTGTGGGGAGGGGGGGTTTGGTGAAGGTTTGGGAATTTGGGGGGTCCTGGGGGGTCAATAGGGGGGTAATGACGGGGGGTTTGGTGGAGGTTTGGGGATTTGGGGGGGTCCTGGGGGGGTTTGGGGGGTCCTGGGGGGGTCTTGGGGGGTCCTGGGGGGGATTTGGGGGGTCCTGGGGGGGCGATTGGGGGGTTGTGAGGGGGGGTTTGGTGGAGGTTTGGGGATTTGGGGGGTCCTGGGGGATGATTGGGGGGGTCCTGGGGGGGGTTTGGGGAGTGGGGAGGGGGTCCTGGGGTGGGGTTTGGTGGAGGTTTGGGAATTTGGGGGGTCCTGGGGGGGTGATTGGGGGGTCCTGGGGTGGGGTTTGGTGGAGGTTTGGGGATTTGGGGGGGTCCTGGGGGGATTTGGGGGATCCTGGGGGGGTTTTGGGGGGTCCTGGGGGGGTTTGGTGGAGGTTTGGGGATTTGGGGGGGTCCGGGGGGGGTTTGAGGTGTGGGGAGGGGGGGTTTGGTGGAGGTTTGGGAATTTGGGGGGGGTCCTGGGGGGGTTTGGGGGGTCCTGGGGGGGTCTTGGGGGGGTTTGGGGGAGATTTGGGGGGTCCTGGGGGGTTTGGGGGCATTTGAGGTTTTGGGGAGGGGGTCCTGGGGTGGGGCGTGGTGGAGGTTTGGGAATTTGGGGGGTCCTGGGGGGGGTTTGGGGGTGTGGGGGAGGGGGTCCTGGGGTGGGGTTTGGTGGAGGTTTGGGGATTTGGGGGGTCCTGGGGGGGTCCTGGGGGGTCCTGGGGGGGTCCTGGGGGGGTCTTGGCGGGGGGGTTTGGTGGAGGTTTGGGAATTTGGGGGGGTCCTGGGGGGGTTTGGGGGTCCTGGGGGGGGTTTGGGGGTCCTGGGAGGGTCTTGGGAGGTCCTGGGGGGGCAATTGGGGGGTTGTGAGGGGGGTTTGGTGGAGGTTTGGGAATTTGGGGGGGTCCTGGTGGGGTTTGGGGTGTGGGGAGGGGGTCCTGGGGTGGGGTTTGATGGAGGTTTGGGGATTTGGGAGGTCCTGGGGGGGGTCCTGGGGGTGTCCTAGGGGGGTTCTGGGGCATCGTGAGGGGGGGTTTGGTGGAGCTTTGGGAATTTGGGGAGTCCTGGGGGGTGATTGGGGGGGTCCTGGGGAGTTTGGGTGTGGGGAGGGGGTCCTAAGGGGGGTTTAGGGGCTGGGGAGGGGGTCCTGGGGCAGGGTTTGGTGGAGGTTTGGGGATTTGGGGAGGGGGGGTCCTGGAGGGGTTTTGGTGAGGGCTCCATGGATTTGGGGGGGGTCTCCTCGAGGTCTGAGTGAATTGGGGAGGGGTCCCCGAGGTCCGAGGGAATTGGGGGGGGGGTCCTTGAGGTCTGAGGGATTTGGGGAGGGGTCTCCAAGGCCTGGTGGAATTAGGGTGGGGGGGTCCTTGAGGTCTGAGTGAATTGGGGGAGGGGTCCCGGGGATCGGAGTGAATTGGGGAGGGGTCCGAGGGATTTGGGGGGGGTCCCGTGGGTCTGAGTGATTTGGGGAGGGGGTCCCGGGGGTGCCGCGCCCCCCCTGAGCGCAGCTGCCCCCCCAGTGAAGGACAAGGAGGACACGCAGGTGGACTCGGAGGCGCGGCCCATGAAGGACGAGACCTTCGGCGAGTACCGGTGAGAAAGGGGCGTGGCCTGTGTGAAAATGGGCGTGGCTTGTGTTAAATGGGCGTGGCTTGTGTTAAATGGGCGTGGTTCGGTGTTAAATGGGCGTGGTTCAATGTTAAATGGGCGTGGTTTGTGTTTAAATGGGTGTGGTTTGTGGGGAAAATGGGCGTGGTTTGTGTTTAAATGGGCGTGGTTTGTGGGGGAAATGGGCGTGGTTTGTGGGGAAAATGGGCGTGGTTTGTTGTTAAATGGGCGTGGTTTGTGGGAAAATGGGCGTGATTTGTTGTTAAATGGGCGTGGGTTTGTGGGGAAAATGGGCGTGGTTTAATGTAAAATGGGCGTGGGTTGTGTAAATGGGTGTGGTTGTGTAAATGGACATGGTTTAGGCAAATGGGCGTGGTTTATGTAAATGGGCGTGGTTATGCAAATGGCGTGGTTTAGGTAAATGGGCGTGGTTTAATGTGAACAGGCATGGTTTATGTAAATGGGCGTGGTTTATGTAAACGGGCATGGTTTAGGTAAATGGGCGTGGTTTATGTAAATGTGTGTGGTTTAGGTAAATGGGCGTGGTTTATGTAAATGGGCGTGGTCTGGTCGGGAGTGGGCGTGGCTTTGTGGAGGGGTTTATCACCATTAACGTGATCTCCCCCGTCACTAATTACCCCGCTCATTAATCACCCCCTCTCATTAATTAACCGCCCTCCTCACCCAATGCTAATTGCCCCTCTCTCATTAATCGCTCGCTGCTAATTGCCCCGGGCTAACGCAGGTCCCTGGAGAGGTAAGGGGGGTCTGGGGGGGGTCATTGCACCCGTGGGGGGGGTTGGGGTCCCTCGGGGTGGGGGAGGGGTCTCCATCCATGTCATTCCCCTCCCCCACCACGCAGCTCCTCGTGGGGGACGTTGGATGGGTCAGTGGTTGGGTGTTGGTCAATGGTTGGGTGTTGGTCAATGATTGGTCAATGGTTGGGTGTTGGTTGGTCAATGGTTGGGTGTTGGTCAATGGTTGGGTGTTGGGTCAATGTTTGAGTCAATGGTTGGTCAATGGTTGGTCAATGATTGCTCAATAGTTGGGTATTGGTCAATGGTTGGGTCTTGGTTGGTCAATGATTGGTCAATGGTTGGGTCAATGGTTGGGTGTTGGTTGGTCAATGGTTGGGTCAATGGTTGGTCAATGATTGGGTCAATGGTTGGGTGTTGGTCAATGATTGGTCAATGGTTGGTCAATGATTGGTCAATGGTTGGTCAATGGTTGGGTCAATGGTTGGGTGTTGGTTAATGGTTGGGTGTTGGTTGGTCAATGGTTGGTCAATGATTGATCAATAGTTGGGTGTTGGTTGGTCAATGGTTGGGCCAATGGTTGGTCAATGGTTGGTCAATGGTTGGTCAATGGGTCAATGATTGGGTCAATGGTTGGTCAACGGTTGGTCAATGGTGGTCAATGGTTGGTCAATGGTGGTCAATGGTTGGTCAATGATTGGTCAATAGTTGGGTGTTGGTTGGGTCAGTGGTTGGGTGTTGGTTGGTCAATGGTTGGTCAATGGTTGGGTGTTGGTCAATGGTTGGGTCAATGGTTGGTCAATGATTGCTCAATGGTTGGGTATTGAACAATGATTGGTCAATGGTTGGGTCAATGGTTGGTCAATGGTTGGGTGTTGGTTGGTCAATGGTTGGTCAATGGTTGGGTATTTGTCAATGGTTGGGTCAATGGTTGGTCAGTGATTGGTCAATGGTTGGGTCAATGGTTGGTCCAGTGGTTGGGTGTTGATTAATCAATGGTTGGTCAGTGGTTGGGTATTGGTCAATGGTTGGGTGTTGGTTGGTCAATGGTTGGTCAATGATTGATCAATAGTTGGGTGTTGGTTGGTCAATGGTGATCAACGGTTGGGCATTGGTCAATGATTGGGTCAATGGTTGGTCGATGGTTGGTCAGTGGTTGGGTCAATGGTTGGGTGTTGGTTGATGGTTGGGTGTTGGTTGGTCGATGGTTGGGTGTTGGTTGATGGTTGGGTCAATGGTTGGGCAATGATTGGGTCATTGGATGGGCGTTTGTTGGGTCATTGGTTGGTCAATGGTTGGGTGTTGGTTGCGTGTTGGTTGGCCAATGGTTGGTCAATGATTGGTCATTGGTTGGGTCAATGTTTGGTCAGTGGTTGGGTCGGTGGTTGGGTCAAAGGTTGGGTGTTGGTCATTGGTTGGGTCAATGGTTGGGCATTGGTTGGGTCGGTGGTTGGGTCAAAGGTTGGTCAATGATTGGTCAATGGTTGGGTCATTAGATGGGTCAATGGTTGGTTCATTAGATGGGTCAATGGTTGGGTCAATGGTTGATCATTGATTGGTCATTGATCAGTCATTGATCCCACATTGATCCCCTATCCCAGCGACAGCGAGGAGAAGGCCTCAGGCAGCTCGGGGCACTGATGGTTGGGTCGATGGTTGGGTCAATTATTGATCATTGGTTGGGTCATTGATTGGTCAATGTTTGATCATTGATTGGTCAATGTTTGATCATTGATTGGTCATTGATCAGTTATTGATCGCTCATTGATCCCCTATCCCAGCGACGGCGAGGAGAAGGCCTCGGGCAGCTCGGGGCACTGATGGTTGGGTTATTGATCGATCACTGATCAGTTATTGATCACTCATTGATCCCCTATCCCAGTGACGGCGAGGAGAAGGCCTCAGGCAGCTCGGGGCGATGATGGTTGGGTCAATGGTTGGGTCAATTGTTGATCATTGGTTGGGTCATTGATTGGTCAATGTTTGATCATTGATGGGTCATTGATCAGTTATTGATTGGGTCATTGATCCCCTATCCCAGTGACGGCGAGGAGAAGGCCTCGGGCAGCTCGGGGCGATGATGGTCGGGTTATTGATTGGTCATTGATCAGTTATTGATTGGGTCATTGATCCGCTGTCCCCGTGTCCCCAGTGACGGCGAGGAGAAGGCCTCGGGCAGCTCGGGGCAGTGATGGTTGGGTTATTGATTGGTCATTGATCAGCTATTGATCCCCTATCCCAGTGACGGCGAGGAGAAGGCCTCGGGCAGCTCGGGGCACTGATGGTTGGGTTATTGATTGGTCATTGATCAGTTATTGATCACTCATTGATCCCCTCTCCCAGCGACGGCGAGGAGAAGGCCTCGGGCAGCTCGGGGCACTAATGGTTGGGTTATTGATTGGTCATTGATCAGCTATTGATCCCCTCTCCCAGCGACGGTGAGGAGAAGGCCTCGGGCAGCTCGGGGCAGTGATGGTTGGGTTATTGATCGATCACTGATTAGTTATTGATCCCACATTGATCCCCTCTCCCAGTGACGGCGAGGAGAAGGCCTCGGGCAGCTCGGGGCGCTGATGGTTGGGTTATTGATCGATCACTGATCAGTTATTGATCGCTCATTGATCCCCTCTCCCAGCGACGGCGAGGAGAAGGCCTCGGGCAGCTCGGGGCAGTGATGGTTGGGTTATTGATTGGTCATTGATCAGCTATTGATCCCCTATCCCAGTGACGGCGAGGAGAAGGCCTCGGGCAGCTCGGGGCGCTCGCTGGGCGCGGCGGGCGCGGCGCTGGGCAGCGATGACAGCCTGGCCGGCTACGGCGGCAGCGCCGACGTGCAGTTCAACGAGGACGGCTCCTTCATCGGGCAGTACAGCGGCGCCCGCGGCACGGCCGCCGGCAGCTCCGGCCCCGCCAGCCCCTCGGCCGCCGCCCCCCTCGACTGAGGGACCCCCGGGGACATCCCTGGGTCATGGGGGGACACGCCGGTGTCACAGGGGGACCCTCATGGTGGTGGGGACCCCTCCCCACAATGGGAGCTCCAATGTCACAGTGGGACCCCTGTGATCCTGGGGACCCCCCCAGTGTCACAGTGGGACCCTCATGACCCTGGGGACCCCCCTGATGTCACAATGGGACCCCCAATGTCACAGTGGGACCCTGGCTCCAGGAACCCCCCCAGTGTCACAATGGGACCCCTGTGACCCTGGGGACCCCTCCTCAATGGGACCCCAAATGTCACATTGGGACTCCCCAGTGTCACAGGGGGACCCTCATGGTGGTGGGGATCCCCCTGATGTCACAATGGGACCCCCGTGACCCTGGGGACCCCTCCTCAATGGGACCCCCAATGTCACAATGTCACCCCCATGGCTCTGGGGACCCCCATGGTGTCACAATTTGGTCCCCCCAATGTCACAATGGGACCCCCATGACCCTGGGGACCCCTCCCCAATGGGACCCCCAATGTCACAGTGGGACCCCCGTGACCTCGGAGACCCCTCCCCAATGTCTCAATGGGACCCCCAATGTCACAATGGGACCCCCATGACCTTGGAGACCCCTCCTCAATGGGACCCCCAATGTCACGATGGGACCCTCATGACCTTGGAGACCCCTCCTCAATGTCACACTGAGACCCCCAATGTCACAATGGGACCCCCATGACCTTGGAGACCCCTCCCCAATGTCACAGTGGGACCCCCATGACCTCAGAGACCCCTCCCCAATGTCTCAATGGGACCCCAATGTCACACTGGGACCCCCCCCCCACCCACCAGCACTGGGGACCCCCCCCCCCCCCAATATGACGTAGCAGGACCCCCATGACCCTGGGGACCCCCTCAATGTCTCACTGCGACCCCCCCCCCCCCCCCCCATGGCCCTGGGACCCCCCCCCAAACCCAACGGGGACCCCCCCCCCAAATTTAAGGGCCCCCCCCACCCCCTTCACTGCCAAAGGGGGGGTCCCTTAAGCGCCGCCCCCCCCCCCCAATTTGGGGGGGTTTGTTTGGGGTTGGTGAATGGGGGGGGGGGGGGGGCGCAGAGACCCCTCCCCAAAAACACCTCAGAGCGGGGGGGGGAGGAAGGGGTGGGGTCCCCCCCTCGTTGGACTCAACCAAATAAATCCCCCCCCCTCCCCCCCCGCGCTGGAATTTTGGGGGGGGGGTCTGGACACGGTGGGGGGGGGGGGCTCTGCAGACCAAATTTGAGGGGGGGGGCACAAGGGGGGGGGGATTTTGCCCCCTCCCCAAATTTTAGACCCCCCCCACTTTCACTCCTCCGAGACCCCTCCCCCCCAAAAAAAAAAAAAACCTCTCGGGGGGGGGGGGTTCTTTTTTTGGGGTGGGGGTCCCACCACGTTTCCCCCCCCCCCCATAATTTCTGAATGCATCTCACGGCGCGGCCTTGGCAACCTCACACGAGCCGGCGGGGGGGGGGGGTCTGCACCCCAAAACCCCCCCCCCCCCGCCCCAAAAAAAACCCCAAAACCCCCCCAAAATCCCTCCCTCACTGGGGGGGGGTCTGCACCCCGAAACCCCCCCCGCACCCCAAAAAAAACCCCCAAAAAACCCCAAAATCCCCTCCCCCACGGGGGGGTCCCGACCCCCATTTCCCCCCCCCGCGCTGTGTCGTAGCTTTGTAGCCCCCCCCCCCAAATGTGTGCGGTGACGCCCCCTCCCCAAATCCCCTTTTTATGGCAAAAGAAGCGGAAAAAATCGCTCCAAAAGGCCCCAAAAACGGCAGCCGAGCCCCTCCCCCACCTCGTGTGACCCCCCCACCCCACGTGTGACCCCCGACCCCCCCCCGAGCAAAAAGCGCCAAAACCACGTGGAGCAACAAAAAAAAAAAAAAAAAAAAAACGCGAAAAAAACCAACCCCCCCCCCAAAAAAAAAAATATAAAAATTGAGGGGGGGGGGGGGAAAGCCCCAAAAATAAAGAAGGAACTGCCGGGAAAAAAGGCTGGGGGTGATTTTGGGGGAGGGGGCTACAGGGCATGGGGGGGGTTATGGGGGGGTTTTGGGGGTCTTTGAGGGGATTTGGGGGGGATATGAGGGGTCTGGGGGGTTATGAGGGGGTTTTTGGGGGGTCTGGGGGGGTCTTTGAGGGGGTTTGGGGAGGTCTATAGGGGATGGGGGGGATTGTCGGGGGTCTTTGGGGGTCTTTGAGGGGGGTTTGGGGGGGGCTATAGGGGAATCTGAGGCGTTTGTGGGGAGGTTTTGGGGGTCTTGGGGGTTTTTGAGAGGGTTTGGGGGGGTCTTTGAGGGGTTATGGGGGGCTATAGGGGGTCTTGGGGGGTTTTGAGGGGGTTTGGGTGGGGTACAGGGGAATCTGGGGGGGTTTTGGGGGGTCCGGGGGGGGTCTTTGAGGGGATTTGGGGGTCTATGAGGGGTCTTGGGGGTCATGAGGGGGCTGTGGGGGTCTGGGGGGGTGTCTTTGAGGAGGCTTTTTAGGGTTTGGGGGGTCTTTGGGGGGTCTTTGAGTGGGTTTGGGGGGGCTACAGGGGAATCTGAGGGGTTTGTGGGGAGGTTTTGGGGGTCTTGGGGGTTTTTGAGAGGGTTTGGGGGGGTCTTTGAGGGGTTATGGGGGGCTATTGGGGGGTCCATAGGGGAATGTGGGGGGTTTATGGGGGGCTACAGGGGGGGTCTATGAGGGATCTGGGGGTCTTGGGGGTCTTTGAGGGGGATTAGGGGGGATCTTTGAGGGGTTATGGGGGTCTATAGGGGGTCTTGGGGGGTTATGGGTGGCTATAGGGTCTGTGGGAGGGGTCTCTGCGATCTCTGGGGGTCTTTGAGGGGGTTTAGGGGGGATCTTTGAGGGGTTATGGGGGGCTATGGGGTCTTGGGGGGTTTTGGGTGGCTATAGGGGTCTGTGGGAGGGGTCTCTGCGATCTCTGGGGGTCTTTGAGGGGGTTTTGGGGGTCTTGGGGGGTTTTGGGGGGGCTCTGGGGTCTGTGGGAGGGGTCTCTGGGATCTCTGGGGGCCTTTGGGCTCCGCCCAGCCCGTGGGCGTGGCCTGGACGAGTGGGCGTGGCTTCACTAAAGGGGCGCGATCACCGTGACCACGCCCACATTGACCGCACCCCGTTCGCAACGCGACCACGCCCACTGTCGAATTTGAATTGACCACGCCTCCAAACGCGACCACACCCACATTAACCACGCCCCCCTCGGCCTTTTGGCCACGCCCCTTCGCTGCTGGAAGCGCCTCTCCCTGCTGACCACGCCCTTCATTGTATGGCCACGCCCCCTCCCCCTCACGCCTGGCCACGCCCCCTCCCCTCACGGCCGCCGCCGCCGCGGCCGGACCGGCCCGAACCGGGGGGCCGGAACCGGGGGCCGCAACCGGAGCCGGAACCGGAACCAGAACCGGAACCAGAACCGGAAACAAGAGCCCCGGCCGCGGGAACCGCCCCCCCCCGGGCGGCGGAACCGGCCCCGGAGCCCGCCCCCGAGCCCCCGGCCCCGAGCCCGCCATGAGGGCCGGGGGGGGGGGCGCGGGGCGGGGCGCTGCCGCCCCCCCGGGCGAGGGGGGCGAGGCTGAGGCGGCGGCGGGGCCGGGGGGGGCCCCGGGGGTGAGGGGGGGGTCGCAGGTGAAGCGGCGGGGGGGGGGGGGGGGTCCCGCCATGGGCTGCAACATGTGCGTGGTGCAGAAACCGGAGGAGCAGCACCGGGTGATGCTGCAGGTACCGGGATATGGCGGGCGGGGAAATGTGGGGAGGGGGGCGAGGGTCGGTGGGGAGGGGGCTGCGTGGAGCGGGATGGGGAGAATGGGGATAAATGGGGAGGGGGCTGCAGGGACCGGGATGGGGAGAATGGGGATAAATGGGGAGGGGGCTTGCAGGGACCGGGATGGGGAGAATGGGGATAAATGGGGAGGGGGCTGCAGGGACCGGGATGGGAGGAATGGAATAAATGGGGAGGGGGCTGCAGGGACCATAATGAAAGGGTGGGGAGGGGGCGAGGGTCGGTGGGGAGGGGCTGCAGGGAGCGGGATGGGGAGAATGGGGATAAATGGGGAGGGGGCTGCAGGGACCGGGATGGGGAGAATGGAATAAATGGGGAGGGGGCTGCAGGGACCGGGATGGGGAGAATGGAATAAATGGGGAGGGGGCTGCAGGGACCGGGATGGGGAGAATGGAATAACATGGGGAGGGGGCTGCAGGGACCGGGATGGGGAGAATGGGGATAAATGGGGAGGGGGCTGCAGGGAGCGGGATGTGGGGAGAATGGGGATAAATGGGGAGGGGGCTGCAGGGACCGGGATGGGGAAGAATGGGGATAAATGGGGAGGGGGCTGCAGGGACCGGGATGGGGAGAATGGGGATAAATGGGGAGGGGGGCTGCAGGGAGCGGGATGGGGAGAATGGGGATAAATGGGGAGGGGGCTGCAGGGAGCGGGATGGGGAGAATGGGGATAAATGGGGAGGGGGCTGCAGGGAGCGGGATGGGGAGAATGGGGATAAATGGGGAGGGGGCTGCAGGGACCATAATGAAAGGGGAAATGTGGGGAGGGGGCGAGGGTCAGTGGGGAGGGGGCTGCAGGGACCGGGATGGGAAGAATGGAATAAATGGGAGGGGGCTGCAGGGACTGGAACAGGAGGAAATGTGAGGAGGGGGCTGCAGGTACCGGGATAGGGGAAAAATGGAGATAAATGAGGAGGGGGGCTGCAGGGACCGTAATGGGGAGGGGGCGAGGGGGAAATGGGGAGGGGGCTGCAGGTCCCGGGATGGGAAGAATGGAATAAATGGGGAGGGGGGCTGCAGGTAACCGTAATGAAAGGGGAAATGTGGGGAGGGGGCTCGGGGGCAGAATGAATGGGGATAAATGGGGCTGGGGGCTCGAAGGCTGCAGGGAGCGGAATGGAGGGGGAAATGTGGGGAGGGGGGCTCTGGGAAAATGGGGCTGGGGGGCTCGGGGAGAATGGGGATAAATGGGGAGGGGGCGTGGGGGGGCAATGGAGGTAAATGGGGAGGGGTCGGGAGGGCGAATGAATGGGGAGGGGGCTGCAGGTAGCGAGGTAGGGAAGGATAAATGGGGGGAGGGGGCTCGGGGGAGAATGGGGAAGGAAGGGAAAATGGGTCTGGGGGCTCGGAGGGGAATGAATGGGGAGAGAGGCTGAGAATGGGGGAGGGGGAAAGAAAATGGGTCTGGGGGCTCGGGGGGGGCTGCAGGAGGGGGACAGAGACAATTTGGGGAGGGGGCTAAGCCGGGTAAAAAAATGGGTCTGGGGGCTTCATAGGGGGGGGGGGTTCCCGGGGGGGCTTCAGGGCCAGGTAAGGGGGGT
>CM063160.1:1495184-1635127 GCA_031885435.1 Passerculus sandwichensis | reverse complement strand
TCAAATGCCCAAAACCTCCCCCAAATCCCCCAAAACCTCTCCCAAATCCCCAAATCCCCCAAATGCCCCAAAACCTCTCCCAAATCCCCCAAATGCCCCCAAAACCTCCCCAAATCCCCCAAAACCTCCCCCAAAACCTCCCCCAAATCCCCCCAAAACCTCCCCCAAATCCCCCCAAAACCTCCCCCAAATCCCCCAAAACCTCTCCCAAATCCCCCAAATCCCCCCAAAACCTCCCCCAAATCCCCAAATCCCCCCAAAACCTCCCCAACTCCCCCAAAACCTCCCCCAAATCCCCCCAAACCTCCCCCAAATCCCCCAAAACCTCTCCCAAATCCCCCAAATCCCCCCAAAACCTCCCCCAAATCCCCCAAATCCCCCCAAGCCCCCTCCCCAGGCCCCCCAAATCCCCCCCAAATCCCCCAAATCTCCCCAAATCCCGCCCCAAATCCCCCCAAAACCTCCCCAAATCCCCCCAAAATCCCCCAAATCCCCCAAAACCTCCCCCAAATCCCCCAAATCCCCCCAAAACCTCCCCCAGATCCCCAAATCCCCCCAAAACCTCCCCAAATGCCCCAAATCCCCCCAAAACCTCTCCCAAATGCCCCAAATCCCCCCAAAACCTCTCCAAATCCCCCAAATCCCCCCAAAACCTCCCCCAAATCCCCAAATCCCCTCAAATCCCCCCAAAACCTCCCCCAAATCCCCCCAAAATCTCTCCCAAATCCCCCCAAAACCTCTCCCAATCCCCCAAATCCCCCAAAACCTCCCCCAAAATCCCCCCAAAACCTCCCCCAAATCCCCCCAAAACCTCCCCCAAATCCCCCCAAAACTCTCCCAAATCCCCCAAATCCCCCAAATCCCCCCAAAACCTCCCCAAATCCCCCCAAAACCTCCCCCAAATCCCCCAAAACCTCCCCCAAATCCCCCCAAATCCCCCCAAAACCTCCCCCAAATCCCCCCAAAACCTCCCCCAAATCCCCCCAAAACCGCCCCCAAATCCCCCAAATCCTCCCCCAATTCCCCCCCAAAACCTCCCCCAAAATCCCCCAAATCCTCCCCCACATCCCCCCAAAACCTCCCCAAATCCCCCCAAAACCTCCCCCAAATCCCCCCCAAATCCCCCCCAAAACCTCCCCAAAACCTCCCCCAAATCCCCCAAAACCTCCCCCAAATCCCCACAAAACCTCCCCCAAATCCTCCCCAAAACCTCCCCCAAATCCCCCCCAAAACCTCCCCCAAATCCCCCCCAAATCCCCCCCAAAACCTCCCCCAAATCCCTCCAAAACCTCCCCCAAATCCCCCAAATTCCCCAAATCCCCCCAAAACCTCCCCCAAATCCCCCCAAACCTCCCCAAATCCCCCAAAACCTCTCCAAATCCCCAAATCCCCCCAAAACCTCCCCCAAATCCCCCCAAAACCTCTCCCAAATCCCCCAAATCCCCCCAAAACCTCTCCCCAAATCCCCCAAATGCCCCCAAATCCCCCCCAAATCCCCCAAATCTCCCCCAAATCCCGCCCCAAATCCCCCAAAACCTCCCCCAAATCCCCCCCAAATCCCCCCAAAACCTCTCCCAAATCCCGCAAATCCCCCCAAAACCTCCCCAAATCCCCCAAATCCCCCCCAAAACCTCCCCCAAATCCCCCAAATCCCCCCAAAACCTCCCCCAAATCCCCCAAATCCCCCAAAACCTCCCCCAAAATCCCCCAAAACCTCCCCCAAATCCCCCCCCAAATCCCCCCAAATCCCCCCCAAATCCCCCAAATCCCCCCAAAACCTCCCCCAAATCCCCCCTTCTCCCCCTACCATCCAAGGGGACCCCGTTGAGGCTCCAGCTGACGCGGGGGTCGGGGTTTTGCCGCCCACCTGGCAGTCCAGGCGCGCCGTCTCGCCGGGGCCGAACACCCCGCTCTGGGGCCGGCGCAGCCAGTACGGGGCGGCTGGGGACACTGGGTTTAGACTGGGACCAGACTGGGACCCTCCCAGTGCCTCCCAGTACAGCCCAGTATCACCCATTGCCCACCCAGTGCTGCCCAGTGCCCATCCCGGTACATCCCAGTACATCCCAGTATCACCCATTGCCCACCCAGTGCCCTCCCAGTGCTCCCCCAGTACATCCCAGTCCCGCTCTGGGGCCGGCGCAGCCAGTACGGGGCGGCTGGGGACACTGGGTTAGACTGGGACCCTCCCAGTGCCTCCCAGTACAGGCCCAGTATCACCCACTGCCCTCCAGTACAGCCCAGTGCCCGTCCCGGTACCCCCCAGTAACACCCAGTGCTCCCTCGGGCCGAACACCCCGCTCTGGGGCCGCGCAGCCAGTACGGGGCGGCTGGGGACACTGGGTTAGACTGGGACCGGACTGGGACCATCCCAGTACAGCCCAGTATCACCCATTGCCCTCCCAGTGCTCCCCGGTACACCCCAGTACACCCCAGTACAGCCCAGTCCCGCTCTGGGGCCGGCGCAGCCAGTATGGGGCGGCTGGGGACACTGGGTTAGACTGGGACCAGACTGGGACCATCCCAGTGCCGCCCAGTACAGCCCAGTGCCCACCCAGTGCCTCCCAGTACAGCCCAGTGCCCGTCCCGGTACCCCCCAGTAACACCCAGTGCTCCCTCGGGCCGAACACCCCGCTCTGGGGCCGGCGCAGCCAGTACGGGGCGGCTGGGGACACTGGGTTAGACTGGGACCATCCCAGTGCCTCCCAGTACAGCCCAGTGCCCTCCCAGTGCCCATCCCGGTACACCCAGTACACCCCAGTACATCCCAGTCCCGCTCTGGGGCCGGCGCAGCCAGTACGGGGCGGCTGGGGACACTGGGTTAGACTGGGAGCAGACTGGGACCATCCCAGTACAGCCCAGTGCCCTCCCAGTACATCCCAGTCCCGCTCTGGGGCCGGCGCAGCAGTACGGGGCGGCTGGGGATACTGGGTTAGACTGGACCACACTGGGACCATCCCAGTACAGCCCAGTGCCTCCCAGTACAGCCCAGTGCCCATCCCCAGTCCATCCCAGTACAGCCCAGTGCCCTCCCGGTACACCCCAGTACAGCCCAGTCCCGCTCTGGGGCCGGCGCAGCCAGTACGGGGCGGCTGGGGACACTGGGTTAGACTGGGACCATCCCAGTGCCTCCCAGTGCCCATCCCAGTCCATCCCAGTCCATCCCAGTACCCTGCATGGTGACGCGTGGCTCCAGTCCATCCCAGTATATCCCAGTTTATCCCAGTCCATCCAGTATATCCCAGTTTGTCCCAGTCCATCCCAGTTTGTCCCAGTTTGTCCAGTACCCTGCACGGTGACACGGTGGCTCCCAGTATATCCCAGTATATCCCAGTATATCCCAGTACCCTGCACGGTGACCCTGTGGCTCCCAGTCCATCCCAGTCCCTCCCAGTCCATCCCAGTCCCTCCCATACCTGCACGGTGACACGGTGGCTCCCAGTATATCCCAGTATATCCCAGTATATCCCAGTACCCTGCACGGTGACGCGGTGGCTCCTCGTGTCCGTCCCCAGCCCGTTGGTGGCCCGCACTCGGGCTGTCCCCAGCCCCCAGCATATCCCAGTATATCCCAGTCCATCCCAATCCATCCCAGTCCATCCCAGTCCATCCCAGTCCATCCCAGTATATCCCAGTATATCCCAGTACCCTGCACGGTGACCCTGTGGCTCCCAGTCCATCCCAGTATATCCCAGTATATCCCAGTACCCTGCACAGTGACCCAGTGGCTCCCAGTCCATCCCAGTATATCCCAGTCCATCCCAGTACCCTGCACGGTGACCCAGTGGCTCCCAGTCCATCCCAGTCTATCCCAGTCCATCCCAGTCCATCCCAGTCCATCCCAGTATATCCAGTACCCTGCACGGTGACCCGGTGGCTCCCAGTCCATCCCAGTCCATCCCAGTCCATCCCAGTATATCCCAGTCTATCCCAGTACCCTGCACAGTGACCCTGTGCTCCGGCTGTCCGTCCCCAGCCCGTTGGTGGCCCCGCACTCGGGCTGTCCCCAGCCCCCAGTATATCCCAGTATATCCCAGTATATCCCAGTACCCTGTACAGTGACCCTGTGGCTCCTCCGGTCCGTCCCCAGCCCGTTGGTGGCCCCGCACTCGGGCTGTCCCCAGCCCCCAGTCCATCCCAGTATATCCCAGTATATCCCAGTCCATCCCAGTATATCCCAGTTTGTCCCAGTCCCTCCCAGTACCCTGCGCGGTGACGCGGTGGCCTCCCAGTCCATCCCAGTCCATCCATACCCTGCACAGTGACCCGGTGGCTCCCAGTTTGTCCCAGTATATCCCAGTCCATCCCAGTCCATCCCAGTTTGTCCCAGTCCATCCCAGTTTGTCCCATACCCTGCACGTTGACGCGGTGGCTCCCAGTCCCTCCCAGTCCATCCCAGTCCCTCCCAGTCTATCCCAGTCCATCCCAGTCTATCCCAATCCCATCCCAGTCCATCCCAGTCCGTCCCATACCCTGCACGGTGACCCTGTGGCTCCCAGTATATCCCAGTATATCCCAGTATATCCCAGTCCATCCCAGTCCATCCCAGTCCATCCCAGTCCCTCCCAGTCCATCCCAGTACCCTGCACGGTGACGCGGTGGCTCCTCCGGTCCGTCCCCAGCCCGTTGGTGGCCCCGCACTCGGGCTGTCCCCAGCCCCCAGTAATCCCAGTCCATCCCAGTATATCCCAGTATATCCAGTACCCTGCACGGTGACCCGGTGGCTCCGGCTGTCCGTCCCCAGCCCGTTGGTGGCCCCGCACTCGGGCTGTCCCCAGCCCCAGCATATCCAGTCCATCCCAGTCCATCCCAGTATATCCCAGTCCGTCCCAGTATATCCCATACCCTGCACGGTGACGTGGTGGCTCCTCCGGTCCGTCCCCAGCCCGTTGGTGGCCCCGCACTCGGGCTGTCCCCAGCCCCCAGTATATCCCAGTATATCACCAGTCCATCCCAGTTTGTCCAGTTTGTCCATACCCTGCACGGTGACCCTGTGGCTCCCAGTCCATCCCAGTCCATCCCAGTCCCTCCCAGTCCATCCCAGTATATCCCAGTCCATCCCAGTATATGCCAGTCCATCCCAGTTTGTCCCAGCCCATCCCAGTCCATCCCAGCCCATCCCAGTCCGTCCCAGTGGCTCCAGTTTGTCCCAGTATATCCCAGTATATCCCATACCCTGCACGGTGACGTGGTGGCTCCTCCGGTCCGTCCCCAGCCCGTTGGTGGCCCCGCACTCGGGCTGTCCCCAGCCCCCAGCATATCCCAGTATATCCCAGTCCATCCCAGTTTGTCCCAGTCCATCCCAGTCCGTCCCAGTTTGTTCCAGTTTATCCCAGTTTGTCCCAGTCCGTCCCAGTTTGTCCCAGTCCCTCCCAGTCCATCCCAGTCCATCACCATACCCTGCACAGTGACCCTGTGGCTCCTCCGGTCCGTCCCAGCCCGTTGGTGGCCCCGCACTTCGGGCTGTCCCCAGCCCCAGTCCCATCCCAGTATATCCCAGTCCATCCCAGTCCGTCCCAGTATATCCCAGTCCATCCAGTCCATCCCAGTCCATCCCAGTCCATCCCAGTACCCTGCACGGTGACGCGGTGGCTCCTCCGGTCCGTCCCCAGCCCGTTGGTGGCCCCGCACTTCGGGCTGTCCCCAGCCCCCAGTATATCACCAGTCCATCCCAGTTTGTCCCAGTTTGTCCCAGTACCCTGCACGGTGACGCGGTGGCTCCCAGTCCATCCCAGTCCATCCCAGTCCATCCCGTACCCTGCACGGTGACGCGGTGGCTCCTCGTGTCCGTCCCCAGCCCGTTGGTGGCCCCGCACTCGTAGTCGCCGTCGTCGGCCTCGCTGACGTTGAGCAGCCGCAGCGTGTGGTTGAAATTGTCCAGCACGGCCCGGCCCGGCGGCAGCGGCGCGTTCAGGCGGCGCCACCACACCCAGGGCGTGGGGCTGGGGGAGATAAAAACCGGGATTAAACTGGGACAGAACTGGGATTAAACTGGGATAAACCCGGGACAATCTCTGACACCCCTGGGATACCCCCAGGTACACCGGATCCGTTCAGGCGGCGCCACCACACCCAGGGCGTGGGGCTGCAATAAAACCGGGTTAAACCGGGTTAAACCGGGATAAACCTGGGATAAACCCGGATAATCTCTGACACCCTGGGATACCCCCAGGTACAACCCGGATCTGTTCAGGTGCGCCACCACACACCCAGGGCGTGGGCTGGGGAGACAGAACCAGGTTAAACTGGGGTTAAACCGGGATAAACCGAGGATAAACCCAGGATAAACCCAGGATAAACCCGGGATAATCTCTGACACCCCTGGGATATCTCCTGGTACACCCGGATCTGTTCAGGCGGCGCCACCACAGCCAGGGTGTGGGGCTGCGACAGAACCGGGTTAAACCGGGGTTAAACCGGGGTTACACTGGATAAACCCGGGATAAACCAGGACATCCCCAAGTACACTCAGATCCATTCAGGCGGCGCCACCACACCCAGGGCGTGGGGCTGGGGAGACAGAACTGGGTTAAACTGGGGTTAAACCGGGATAAACCCGGGATAAACCCAGGATAACCCAGGATAAACCCGGGATAAACCCGGGACAATCTCTGACACCCTGGGATACCCCCAGGTACACCCGGATCTGTTCAGGCGGTGCCACCACACCAGGGCGTGGGGCTGCGATAAAACCGGGATTAAACTGGGGTTAAACCCGGGATAAACCCGGGATAAAACCCGGATAAACCCGGGACATCCCCAGGTACACCCGGATCGTTCAGGCGGTGCCACCACACCCAGGGCGTGGGGCTGCGATAAAACCGGGATTAAACGGATTAAACCGAGGTTAAACCGGGGTTAAACTGGGATTAAACTGGAGGGTTAAACCGGGATTAAACTGGGGTTAAACCGAGGTTAAACCGGGGTTAAACTGGGATTAAACTGGGGTTAAACCGGGGTTAAACTGGGGTTAAATCGGGATAAACCCGGGATAATCTCTGACACCCCTGGATATCCCAGGTACGCCCGGATCTGTTCAGGCGGCGCCACCACACCCAGGGCGTGGGGCTGGGGGAGATAAAAACCGGGTTAAACCGGGGTTAAACTGGGTTAAACTGGGATTACACTGGGATTAAAGCAGGATAATCCCTCACAGCCTGGATACCCCCAGGTACACCCGGATCTGTTCAGGGCGGCGCCACCACACCCAGGGCGTGGGGCTGAAATAGAACCGGGATTAAACCGGGGTTATACCAGGATAAACCTGGGTTAAACTGGGGTTAAACTGGGGTTAAACCGGGTGTTAAACTGGGGTTAAACCGGGGTTAAACTGGGGTTAAACCGGGATAACCCAGGATAAACCCAGGATAAACCCAGGACATCCCCAGGTACACCCGGATCCGTTCAGGCAGCGCCACCACAGCCAAGAACCTTCTGGATCCCCCCCAGACCCCCCCAAGACCCTCCTGAGCCCCCCTCAGATCACTCCCAAGACCCCTCTGGATCCCCTCAGACCCCCCAGGGCCCCAAGAACCTTCTGGATCCCCCCCAGACCCCACAAGACCCCCCCAGACCCCCCCAAGACCCCCCAGACCCCACCAAGACCCCTCAGACCCCAACCAAGACCCTCCTGAGCCCCCTCAGGACCCCCCCAAGACCCCTCTGGATCCCCTCAGGAGCCCTCAAGACCCACCCAAGACCCTCCCAGACACCCCAAAACCCCCCCAGGACCCCCCCGGGACCCCTCCCCACTCACAGCCCCTCGGCGATGCACTCCAGCACCAGCGTCTCCCCCTCAGCGCCACGTGCGCGGCTTGGGGGTCCCTGGGGACCACCAGGCGGGGGGGGCCGCGACTGCACCGAGTTACCTGGGGGGGAGGAGGGGTTAGAGACCCCCCAAAACCCCCCCAAATTCTTGGGAACCCCCAATTCACGGGAACCCCCCAAAAACTCCCTCAAATTCCAGAGGATCCCCCCAAAAACTCCCTCAAATTCAAAAGGATCCCCCCCCAAACTGCCCAAATTCCTGAGGATTCCCCCCAAAACCCCCCCAAATTTGAGGGTCTGGGGTCCTCCAGAGGGAGATTTGGGGTTTTGGGGTCCCCTAGAGGGGAACCCCCCCAGGACCCCCCAGAACCCCCCCAACTCATGGAACCCCCCAAAAACTCCCTCAAATTCAAAAGGATCCCCCCCCAAAACTGCCCAAATTCCTGAGGATTCCCCCCCAAAAACCCCCCAGATTTGAGGGTCTGGGGTCCTCCAGAGGGAGATTTGGGGTTTTGGGGTCCCCTAGAGGAGGAACCCCCCCCCCAGGACCCCCCAAACCCCCCCAATTCCTGGGAACCCCCCAAAAACTCCCTCAAATTCAGAGGATCCCCCCCCAAAACTGCCCAAATTCCTGAGGATCCCCCCCAAAACCCCCCAGATTTGAGGGTCTGGGGTCCTCTGAAGGGAGATTTGGGTTTTGGGGGCCTCTAGAGGGGATTTGGGGTTCTGGGATCCCTAGAGGGGGATTTGGGGTCACTAAAGGGGAATTTGGGGTTCCCTGAAGGGAGATTTGGGGTTTGGGCATCCCCTAAATGAGGATTTGGGGGTTCAGGGGTCCCCTAAACGAGGCTTTGGGGTCCCTCAGAGGGGAATTTGGGGTTTTGGGGATCCTCTTGATGGGGAATTTGGGGTTTGGGGATCCCCTAAACGAGGCTTTTGGGGTTTTGGGGTCCCCCAGAGGGGGCTCTGTGGTTTTGGGGTGCCCCAGAGGGGCTCTGTGGTTTTGGGGTGCCCTAGAGGGGGCTCTGTGGTTTTGGGGTCCCTTAGAGGGGAATTTGTGGTTTTGGGGTCCCCTAAGAGGGGGTTTTGGGGTGCCCAGAGGGGGCTCGGTGGTTTTGGGGTGCCCCAGAGGGGGTTTTGGGGTCACTAAAGGGGGGTTTTTGGGGTCCCCCAGAGGGGGTCTCTGTGGTTTCGGGGTGCCCTAGAGGGGGCTTGGTGGTTTTGGGGTCACTAAAGGGGAATTTGGGGTCACTAAAGAGGGGTTTTGGGGGTCCCCAGAGGGGTCTCTGTGGTTTCGGGGTCCCCCAGAGGGGACTCTGTGGTTTTGGGGTCCCCTAGAGGGGGTTTTGGGGTCCCTTAGAGGGGTCTCTGTGGTTTTGGGGTGCCCCAGAGGGGGCTCGGTGGTTTTGGGGTCCCTTAGAGGGGGCTCGGTGGTTTTGGGGTCCCCCAGAGGGGCTCTGTGGTTTCGGGGTCCCCCAGAGGGGTCTCTGTGGTTTTGTGGTTCCCTAGAGGGGGCTCTGTGGTTTTGGGGTGCCCCAGAGGGGTCTCTGTGGTTTCGGGGTGCCCCCGAGGGGGCTGTGTGGTATTTTCGGGGTCCCCCCAGAGGGGTCTCTGTGGTATTTTCGGGGTGCCCTCACTGGGGGTGACGCGCAGGTCCAGCGGCTCCTTCTGGATGATGGTGCGGGGTCCCAGGTAGGGGCGTGGCAGATGTAATCGGGGTGGCTGTCCCCGACCCGGGCGTTGGCAAAGTACAGGAACCCGTCCTGGCCCATGCTGACCCGCGCGTCCTGGGCGATGTGCAGGATCCCTGGGGAGAAAAACCCAAAATATCCTAAAACTGACCCCAAACCCGACCCCAAACCTGCCCCCAAAGCAGCCCCAGGAACCCATCCAGGCCCACGCTGACCCGGGCGTCCTGGGCGATGTGCAGGATCCCTGGGGGAGAAAAACACCAAAATATCCTAAAACTGATCCTAAACCTGCCCTAAAACTGCCCCAAAACTGACCTTAAAACTGACCCAAAACTGCCTAAAATCTGACCCTAAACCTGACCCCAAACCTGAGCCCAAAGCAGCCCCAGGAACCCGTCCTGGGCGATGTGCACGATCCTGGGGGACAAAAACCCCAAAACTGACCCCAAAACTGACCTAAAACTGACCCCAAAACTGCCTTAAACCCGACCCTAAACCTGCCCCAAACCTGCCCCAAAGCAGCCCCTGGAACCCGTCCTGGCCCAGGCTCACCCGGGCGTCCTGGGCGATGTGCAGGATCCCTGGGGGAACAAAAACCCAAATATCCTAAAACTGATCCTAAACCTGCCCCAAAACTGCCTTAAAACTGACCCCAAAACCTGCCTAAACCCGACCCCAAACCCGACCCCAAACCTGCCCCAAAGCAGCCCCAGGAACCCGTCCTGGCCCAGGCTCACCCGCGCGTCCTGGGCGATGTGCACGATCCCTGTGCAGGAAAAACCCCAAAAGTGACCCCAAAACTGACCTAAAAACTGCCTTAAACCTGACCCTAAACCTGAGCCCAAAACTGATCCCAAACCTGACCCTAAACCTGCCCCAAACCTGACCCCAAACCTGCCCCCAAAGCAGCCCCTGGAACCCGTCCTGGCCCATGCTGACCCGGGCATCCTGGGCGATGTGCACGATTCCTGTGCAGGAAAAACCCCAAAACTGACCCCAAAACTGACCTAAAACTGACCCCAAAACTGCTTAAACCCGACCCCAAACCTGCCCCCAAAGCAGCCCCAGGAACCCGTCCCTGGCCCAGGCTCACCCGCACGTCCTGGGCGATGTGCACGATCCCTGGGACAGAAAAACCCCAAAATATCCTAAAACTGATCCTAAACCTGATCCCAAACCTGACCCCAAAGCAGCCCCAGATTTTGAGTTTCAGGGAGGATTTGGGGATTTGGGGTACACAGTGGGGATTTTGGGGTACAGGATTAACCCCCCCCAAAGCCCCCAGCCCCGTTTGCTCACGGCTGTTGAGCCAGGAGATCTTGGGGGGCACGGAGAGATTTTGGGGTACAGGAGAGGATTTGGGGGATTTCGGGTGGGATTTCGGGGTGTACAGGAGAAGATTTGGGATTTCGGGGTACAGAAGATTTGGGATTTCGGGGTGCAGGAGAGGATTTGGATTTTGGGGTACAGGAGAAGATTTGGGATTTCGGGGTGCAGGAGAGGATTAGGGGATTTCGGGTGGGATTTCGGGGTGCAGGAGAAGATTTAGGGGATTTCGGGTGGGATTTTGGGTGTACAGGAGAGGATTTGGGATTTCGGGTGGGATTTTGGGGTGCAGGATGAACCCCCCAGCCCCGTTTGCTCACGGCTGTTGAGCCAGGAGATCTTGGGGGGCATGGAGGGATTCAGGGTACAGGAGAAGATTTGGGATTTCGGGGTACAGGAGAGGATTTGGGATTTTGGGGTGAACAGGAGAGGATTTGGGATTTCGGGGTACAGGAGAAGATTTAGGGGATTTTGGGTGGGATTTCGGGGTGCAGGAGAAGATTTGGATTTTGGGGTACAGGAGAGGATTTGGGGGATTCCGGGTGGGATTTCGGGGTGTACAGGAGAGGATTTGGGATTTCGGGTGGGATTCGGGGTGCAGGAGAAGATTTAGGGATTTCGGGTGGGATTTCGGGGTGCAGGATGAACCCCCCCAGCCCCGTTTGCTCACGGCTGTTGAGCCAGTAGATCTTGGGGGGCACGGAGGGATTTTGGGGTACAGGAGAGGATTTGGGGATTTCGGGGTACAGGAGAGGATTTGGGATTTTGGGGCGCAGAAGAAGATTTGGGATTTTGGGGTACAGGAGAAGATTTGGATTTCGGGGTACAGGAGAGGATTTGGGATTTCGGGGCACAGGAGAAGATTTGGGATTTCGGGTACAGGAGAGGATTTGGGATTTTGGGGTACAGGAGAGGATTTGGGATTTTGGGGTGTACAGGAGAAGATTTGGGATTTCGGGTGGGATTTTGGGTGGGATTTCGGGGTACAGGAGAAGATTTGGGATTTTGGGGTGCAGGAGAGGATTTAGGGGATTTCGGGTGGGATTTTGGGGTACAGGAGAGGATTTGGGATTTCGGGGTGTACAGGAGAGGATTTGGGATTTCGGGTGGGATTTTGGGGTGTACAGGAGAGGATTTGGGGGATTTTGGGTGGGATTTTGGGGTGCAGGATGAACCCCCCCAGCCCCCCCACAGCCCCCAGCCCCATTTGCTCACGGCTGTTGAGCCAGTAGATCTTGGGGGGCACGGAGGGATTTCGGGGTACAGGAGAGGATTTGGTATTTCAGGGTATAGGAGAAGATTTGGGATTTCAGGGTACAGGAGAGGATTTAGGGGATTTCGGGTGGGATTTTGGGGTACAGGAGAAGATTTGGGATTTCGGGGTGTACCGGAGAAGATTTAGGGGATTCCGGGTGGGATTTTGGGGTGCAGGAGACGATTTGGGATTTCGGGGTGTACAGGAGAGGATTTGGGGGATTTCGGGTGGGATTTTGGGGTGTACAGGAGAAGATTTGGGATTTTGGGGTGCAGGAGAAGATTTGGGATTTTGGGGTACAGGAGAGGATTTGGGATTTCGGGGTGTACAGGAGAGGATTTGGGATTTTGGGGTACAGGAGAGGATTTGGGATTTCGGGGTGAACAGGAGAGGATTTGGGATTTCGGGGCACAGAAGATTTGGGATTTCGGGGTGTACGGGAGAAGATTTGGGATTTTGGGGTGCAGGAGAGGATTTGGGATTTCGGGGTACAGGAGAGGATTTGGGATTTTGGGGTGTACAGAAGAGGATTTGGGATTTCGGGTGGGATTTCGGGGTACAGGAGAGGATTTAGGGGATTTCGGGTGGGATTTTGGGGTGTACAGGAGAGGATTTAGGGGATTTTGGGGTGCAGGATGAACCCCCCCGGCCCCGTGTGCTCACGGCTGTTGAGCCAGTAGATCTTGGGGGGCACGGCGCTCTGGGGGGGCTCGCAGGGCAGCACCACGGGGTCCCCCTCCTCCACCGTCACCGGCGTCACCTTCTCCTTGGGCCACTGCGGCGGGGCTGGGGGGACAGAGGGTGGGACACCCCAAAAACTGACAGGGACACCCCAAAAACAGGGACCCCAAATACCCACAGCACCCCAAAAACCAACGGGGAACCCCAAAAACAAACAGGGACACCCCAAAAACACGGGAACCCCAAAAACCCACAGCATCCCCTTTCTCCTTGGGCCACTGCGGCGGGGCTGGGGGGGGACAGGGGCTGTGACACCCCAAAAACCAACGGGGAACCCCAAAATCCAATGGGGACACCCCAGAACCCACAGCACCCCAAAAACACAGGAAACCCCAAAAACAAACAGGGACACCCCAAAACCCACAGCACCCCCTTCTCCTTGGGCCACTGCGGCGGGGCTGGGGGACACAGGGGGTGTGACACCCCAAAAACTAACGGGGACACCCCAAAAACAGGGACCCCAAATACCCACAGCACCCCAAAAACACGGGAAACCCCAAAAACAAACAGGGACACCCCAAAACCCACAGCACCCCCTTCTCCTTGGGCCACTGCGGCGGGGCTGGGGGACAGAGGGTGTGACACCCCAAAAACTGACAGGGACACCCCAAAAACCAACGGGGAACCCCCAAAAACAAACAGGGACACCCCAAAACCCACAGCACCCCCTTCTCCTTGGGCCACTGTGGCGGGGCTGGGGGGGGACAGGGGCTGTGACACCCCAAAAACCAACGGGGAACCCCAAAAACCAACGGGGAACCCCCAAAAACCCACAGCACCCCAAAAACACAGGAACCCCAAAACAGGGACTCCAAAAACACGGGAATCCCAAAAACCCACAGGGACCCCTTCTCCTTGGGCCACTGCAGCGGGGCTGGGGGACACAACGGCCGTGACACCCCAAAAACAACGGGGACACCCCAAAAACAGGGACCCCAAATACCCACAGCACCCCAAAAACACGGGAAACCCCAAAAACAAACAAACAAACAGGGACACCCCAAAAACCCACAGCATCCCCTTCTCCTTGGGCCACTGCGGCGGGGCTGGGGGGGACAGGGGGTGTGACACCCCAAAAACTGACAGGGACACCCCAAAAACCACAGCACCCCAAAACAGGGACCCCAGAAACACGGGAACCCCAAAAACCCACAGCATCCCCTTCTCCTTGGGCCACTGCGGCGGGGCTGGGGGACACAGGGGGTGTGACACCCCAAAAACAGGGACCCCAAAAACAGGGACCCCAAATACCCACAGCACCCCAAAAACACGGGAAACCCCAAAAACAAACAAACAAACAGGGACACCCCAAAAACCCACAGCATCCCCTTCTCCTTGGGCCACTGCGGCGGGGCTGGGGGACAGAGGGGGTGTGACACCCCAAAAACCGACAGGGACACCCCAAAATCCAACAGCACCCCAAAAACACGGGAAACCCCAAAACAGGGACCCCAAAAACCCGGGGGACCCCAGAAACCCACGGGAACACAAAAACCAACAGGGACCCCAAAACAGGGACCCCAAAACAGGGACCCCCCAAAACAGGGACCCCAAAACAGGGACCCCAAAACCAGCCAGGGACTCCTGCACTGTCCCCAAGGGGGTCGGGAGGATTTTGGGGTGATTTTGGGGTGATTTGGGGGTGATTATTCACTCACTCTCGGCGATGACCCGGCTCTCGGGTGACACCGCTGTCCCCAGCGCGGTTTGGGGTGGGTTTAGGGTTATTTAGGGATTATTTTGGGTGGGATTTAAGGAGTTTTTGGGCTGATTTTGGGGTGATTTTGGGTGGGATTTAAGGAGTTTTTGGGGTGATTTTGGGGTGATTTGGGGGTGATTTATTCACTCACTCTCAGCGATGACCCTACTCTCGGGTGACACCGCCGTCCCCAGCGCGGTTTGGGGTGATTTGGGGGTGATTTGGGGGTGATTTTGGGTGGGATTTAAGGAGCTTTTGGGGTGATTTTGGGGTGATTTTGGGGTGATTATTCACTCACTCTCAGCGATGACCCGGCTCTCGGGTGACACCGCCGTCCCCAGCGCGGTTTGGGGTGGATTTATGGGGTTTAGGATTATTTTGGGGTGATTTTGGGGTGATTTTGGGGTGATTTTGGGGTGATTTTGGGGTGATTTATTCACTCACTCTCAGCAATGACCCGGCTCTCGGGTGACACCGCCGTCCCCAGCGCGTTTTGGGGTGATTTTGGGGTGATTTTGGGCTGATTTTGGGGTAATTTTGGGGTAATTTTGGGGTGATTTTGGGGGTGATTTGGGGGTGATTTTGGGGGTGATTTGGGGGTGATTTGGGGGTGGTTCAGTCACTCACTCTCAGCAATAACCCGGCTCTCGGGTGACACCGCCGTCCCCAGCGCGGTTTTGGGTGGGTTTAGGGTTATTTAGGGATTATTTTGGGTGGGATTTAAGGAGTTTTTGGGCTGATTTTGGGCAGGTTTATTCACTCACTCTCAGCAATAACCCTGCTCTCGGGGGACACCGCCGTCCCCAGCGCGTTTTCGGGTTATTTTGGGGTGATTTTGGGTGGGATTTAAGGAGTTTTTGGGATGATTTTGGGGTTATTTTGGGGTGATTTTGGGGTGATTTTGGGGTCACTCACTCTCAGCAATGACCCGGCTCTCGGGTGACACCGCCATCCCCAGCGCAGTTTGGGGTGGATTTATGGGGTTTAGGGTTATTTTGGGGTGATTTTGGGGTGATTTTGGGTGGGATTTAAGGAGTTTTTGGGGTGATTTTGGGGTGATTTTGGGGTGATTTTGGGGGTGATTTTGGGGTGATTTGGGGTGATTTTGGGGTGATTTTGGGTGGGATTTAAGGAGTTTTTGGGGTGATTTTGGGGTGATTTGGGGCTGATTTATTCACTCACTCTCGGCGATGACCCGGCTCTCGGGTGACACCGCCGTCCCCAGTGCGGTTTGAGGTGATTTTGGGCTGATTTGGGGTAATTTTGGGGTGATTTTGGGGTCACTCACTCTCAGCAATAACCCGGCTCTCGGGTGACACCGCCGTCCCCAGCGCGTTGGTGGCCTCGCAGCGGAACCGGCCCTGCAGGCGCCCGGCCAGGCTGGCGTTGATGACCAAGGTCCCCCCCCCGGGGGACACCGAGACCCCCGCGAGCTCCGCCGGGGACAGGGACGGGGACGGGAACGGGCGCCCATCGCGGGTCCAGCGGAACCTGGGGGGACAGGGGACAGTGACACAGGGACACAGGGACAGTGACACAGGGACAGTGACACAGGGACAGTGACAATGACAGTGACACAGGGACAGTGACAGTGACACAGAGACGGGGACACAGGGACAGTGACACAGGGACGGGGACGGGAACGGGCGCCCATCGCGGGTCCAGCGGTACCTGGGGGGACAGGGACAGTGACACAGGGACAATGACACAGGGACAGTGACAGTGACACAGGGACAGTGACACAGGGACGGGGACAGGCGCCCATCGCGGGTCCAGCGGAACCTGCGGGGACAGGGGACAGTGACAGTGACACAGTGACAGTGACACAGGGACAGTGACACAGGGCTGGGAACGGGCGCCCATCGCGGGTCCAGCGGAACCTGCGGGGACAGGGGACAGTGACACAGTGACACAGTGACACAGGGACGGGGACAGTGACACAGGGACAGTGACACAGTGACAGGGACAGTGACACAGTGACACAGGGACGGGGACAGTGACACAGGGACAGTGACACAGGGACGGGGACAGGCGCCCATCGCGGGTCCAGCGGAACCTGCGGGGACAGGGGGACAGGGACAGTGACACAGTGACAGGGACACGGGGACAGGGACAGTGACAGGGACAGTGACACAGGGACAGTGACACAGGGACAGTGACAGTGACACAGGGACAGTGACACAGGGACACAGGGACAGCAGTGACAGTGACACAGGGACACAGGGACAGGGACGGGCGCCCATCGCGGGTCCAGCGGAATCTGGGGGGACAGTGAGAGGGACACAGTGACAATGACACAGGGACAGTGACACAGGGACAGTGACAGTGACACAGGGACACAGGGACAGTGACAGTGACACAGTGACAGTGACACAGTGACACAGGGACAGTGACACAGGGACGGGGACGGGCGCCCATCGCGGGTCCAGCAGAACCTGCGGGGACACAGGGGACAGTGACAGTGACACAGTGACAATGACAGTGACACAGTGACACAGGGACAGTGACACAGTGACAGGGACAGTGACACAGTGACAGTGACACAGGGACGGGGGCGGGAACAGGCGCCCATCGCGGGTCCAGTGGAACCTGGGGGGACAGTGACAGGGACACAGTGACAGTGGCAGTGACACAGTGATACAGGGACAGTGACAGGGACGGGGACACAGTGACACAGGGACAGTGACACAGGGACAGTGACAATGACAGTGACACAGTGACACAGGGACAGGGACGGGAACGGGCGGCCATCGCGGGTCCAGCGGAACCTGCGGGGACACAGGTGACATAGAGGGTGACACACAGGGTGACACAGGGTGACCCTGGGGTGACACAGGTGACACAGGTGACATAGAGGGTGACACACAGGGTGACACTCAGGGTGACACAGGTGACACACAGGTGACACAGGTGACACACAGGGTTGGTGACACAGGTGACACACAGGGTGACACACAGGTGACACACAGGGTTGGTGACACAGGTGACACACAGGGTGACACACAGGTGACACATAGAGTGACACACAGGGTGACAGGTGACACACAGGTGACACAGGTGGCACAGGGTGACACACAGGGTGACACTCAGGGTTGGTGACACAGGTGACACACAGGGTGACACACAGGGTGACACTCAGGGTGACACAGAGGTGACATTCAGGGGTGTCACTCACCGCGGGGCGGGGGCTGCCGCTGGCCGCGCACCTGAGCACGGCGTCGTCGCTGGGGAACACCACGAGCTGCTCCGGGGGCGCCTCCGTCAGCTCGGGGGGCTGCTGGACTGGGGGGGGCAGCGGCTGGGACCCCGAAACACAGAGACACCCCGAAACACAGAGACACCCCGAAACACACCCCGAAACACACCCCGAAACACACCCCGAAACACACCCCGAAATACACACAGACACCCCAAAACACCCAGAGACACCCCTGACACCCCAAAACACACACAGACACCCCAAAACCCACCCTGGGACCCCAACGGGCACCCCGAAACACACCCTGACACCCCGAAACCCACCCTGGGACCCCGAACGGGCACCCCAAAACAGCCCCAGATCACCCCTAACACCCCAAACACACCGGGACCCTGAAACCCACCCGGGACCTTCCCCCAGACCCCCCAAAGCCCCTGTAGGACCCCCCAGACCCCCAAAAATCCCCCTGGGACTCCCCCCAGACCCCCCAAAACCCCTTTAGGACCCCCCAAACCCCTCTAGGACCCCCCAAAGCCCCTCTGGGACACCCCCAGACCCCCCAAAACCCCCCTGGGACCCCCCCAGACCCCCCAAAACCCCTGTAGGACCCCCCAAAGCCTCCCTGGGATCCCCCCAAAACCCCCCTGGGGACCCCCCAAAGCCCCCCTAGAACCCCCCCAGACCCCCCAAAACCCCCCTGGGACCCCCCCAGACCCCCCAAAGCCCCTCTAGGACCCCCCAAAGCCCCCCTGGGACCCCCCAAAGCCCCCCCGAACTCACGCTCGTGCAGCGAGTCTGCACCATCCGGGGGGGCACAGGGGGGGAGAGAACAGCGTGAGTGGGGAGGGGGCTCCGGAGAGACCCCCAGCAAAGCGGGGGGGGAGCTCCAGAATGGGGGGGGGGGGGGTCTCGTGCAGAGGGGGGGCCTCAAAAATGGGGAGGGGGGCTTCAAAAATTGGGGGGGGGGGGAAGGGATTGGGGGGAAAGTGTGAGGAGGGAATTTGGGGAGGGGGCTTCATGCGGGGAGAGGGGAAAGAGGGTCAGGGGGTGAATTGAGGGGGGGTCTCAGGATTATGGGATGAATTGAGGGGGGGTCTCCATGCTGGGGGGGGGGGGTGAATTGAGGGGGGTCCAGGAGGATGAATTGAGGGGGGTCCCACGATCACGGGGTGAATTGAGGAGGGGTCTCCATGCTGGGGGGTTGAATTGAGGGGGGGGTCCAGGGTCATGAAGGTAAATTGAGGGGGGGGGTCTCCATGCCAGTGGAGTGAATTGAATTGAGGGGGGGTCTCCATGCCGGGGGAATCCCCACGATCAGGGGGTGAATTGAGGAGGGGTCTCCATGCTGGGGGGTTGAATTGAGGGGGGGGTCCAGGGTCATGAGGGTAAATTGAGGGGGGGGGTCTCCATGACCAGGGGTGTGAATTGAGCGGGGGGGGGTCTCCATGCCGGAGGGTCCCCACGATCACGGAGTAAATTGAGGGGGGGTCTCCATGCTGGGGGGGGGGGGTCTCCATGCCGGGGGTGAATTGAATTGAGGGGGGGTCTCCATGCCGGGGGAATCCCCACGATCAGGGGGTGAATTGAGGGGGGGTCTCCATGTTGGGGGGGGGTGAATAGAGGGGGGGTCCCACAATCACGAGGTGAATTGAGGAGGGGTCTCCATGTTGGGGGGGGGGTCTCCATGCTGGGGGTGTGAATTGAATTGAGGAGGGGGTCTCCATGACCAGGGGTGTAAATTGAGCAGGGGGGGTCTCCATGCTGGAGGGTCCCCACGATCAGGGGGTGAATTGAGGAGGGGTCTCCATGTTGGGGGGGGGTGAATTGAGGGGGGTCCAGGAGGATGAATTGAGGGGGGGTCCCACGATCACGGGGTGAATTGAGGGGGGGTCTCCATGCTGGGGGTGTGAATTGAATTGAGGGGGGGTCTCCATGCCGGGGGAATCCCCACGATCAGGGGCGAATTGAGGAGGGGTCTCCATGACCAGGGGTGTAAATTGAGTGGGGGGGGCTCCATGCCAGGGGATCCCCATGATCACGGAGTAAATTGAGGGGGGGTCTCCATGCTGGGGGGGGTCTCCATGCCAGTGGGGTGAATTGAGGGGGGGTCTCCATGCCGGGGGAATCCCCACGATCAGGGGGTGAATTGAGGGGGGGTCTCCATGCCGGGGGTGAATTGAATTGAGGGGGGGTCTCCATGCCGTGGGGGGGTCTCCATGCCGGTAGGGGGGGATCCCCACGTTCACAGCGTTAATTGAGGAGGGGTCTCCATGCTGGGGGGGGGTCTCCATGCCGGTCGGGGCGATCCCCACAATCACAGCGTTAATTGAGGAGGGGTCTCCTCATGCAAACCCCTCCTCGTCCAGCACAAACAGCACCGGGGGGTTGGGGGGGTCTCCATGCACGGCTGGGGGGGGTGTCAGGGTGTCACCCCCCCCTGTCGCCCCCTCCCCAAATTCGCACTCACACTCGGGGGGGATGACGATGGCGCGGCCGCGCCCCCCCAGCAGCAGCAGCAGCACCGCGAGCGCCGCCATGGCCGCGGCCCTGAGGGGGGGGGGGGTGGGGGCTCATTTGGGGAGGGGGCTCATTTGGGGAGGGGTCTCCACCCCCCCCTCCCCCCCCCATCCATCCATCCATCCACGCCCCCCACCCCCAAATCCTCCCCTCCCCTCCCCCCCCCCTCCATTGTGTGCCGGCCTCCCCTCCCCTTCCCCTCCCCCCCCCCCCGCCACGGGCTCGTGTGGATGCGCCCGTTTCCATGGCAACGCCGCTAATGAGGGGACCCCGTCACCTTGGCGCGCGACCCCCGCCCCCCCCCCCACAACAACAACAACCGCCCCTCCCCCACCCCCATCCCCCCCATCCCCCCCCATCCCCATCCCCGCCCCCCCCCCAATTCAGCACCACGGACAGGGACGGGCCCGAAACGAACCAAAAATCCACAAAATCCCCCCAAAAATCCCCCCCAGAATCACCCGGGGGGGGGCACAGAGGGCTGAGACCCCTCCCCAAATCCCCCTCGGTGCAGCCGGGGCTCCCCCACCCCCCCATTGTGCGACCCCCACCCCCAAATCCCCTCGAGGGGGGGGTTCAGGGTTTGGGAGACCCCCCCCAAAAATCCCCCCTTGGAGGGTGGGGGGGGGGGGCCAGACCTGTGGGACCCCCCCCCCAAATCCCCCCGGGTGTGTCCCCCCCCCCCATCACTGCCGGTCCCGCCCTTCCCTTTGGGAGGAGCCGCCAATCCGGGGACCCCCCCCCAAAAAAATCCCGGAAGGATTTGGGATCCCCCCCCCGCCCCCTCCCCAGCGATCCCGGAAGGATTTTGGATTTTTGGGGCCTCCCCCGGGAGAATTTTGGGGGGGCCCCGCCCCGGCCCCACCCAGCCGGAAGCGGGGGCGGCCCCGGCTCCAACAAGGAGCCCCTTGTGGACCCCAAATTCCTTTGGGGAGGGGGGAGAGGAGGATGGTGCTGCCCATCCCCCCACCCCATTTTTTGGTGCGGACCCCCCCCCAAAAAAAAAAAATAAAAAAAAAAAAAAAATCCCCCCAAAACCCCCCCCCAAGTGCAGGGCGGGGGGAGGGGCGGGCACCTGTAGGGAAATGAGGGGGGGGAGGGGAGGAAAAGGGGATTGCCCCTCCCCCCCCTCATTGGGGACCCCCCCCCTCATTGGGGACCCCCCCCCAACCCTGGGGGTCCCTCGGGGGGGGGGCGGGGGGCGCTCATTCATCCCCTCCCCTCCCCCCCCCCCGGCGGCCCCACCCATCTGTTGGACATTGGGGAACCCCAAGGGGACCCTACAGAGACCCCCCCTGAGACCCCCCCGGGGGCTGTTGGGGACCCTCGGGACCCCCCCTCAAATCGTTGTTGTCATAGAGACCCCCCTGGAGCCCCCAGACCCAGCGGGAGTGCCCGGAGACCCCTCCCCCCCATGAGGATCTGGGCCCTAAGGAGACTCCAAACCGGCCCCAAAACAGCCCCAAATCACCCCAAAAACGGCCCCAAAACTGTCCCGAGCCCCCTCCCCAAAACCACCCCAAAATCACCCTAAAACGGCCCCAAAATTACCCCCAGAACCACCCCAAAATCTCCACAAAACGGCCCCAAAATCACCCCCAAAACTGCCCCAAAACGGCTCCAAAACAGCCCCAAATCACCCCAAAAACGGCCCCAAAACTGTCCCGAGCCCCCTTCCCCAAAACCACCCCAAAATCGCCCTAAAACAGCCCCAAAATTACCCCCAGAACCACCCCAAAATCGCCACAAAACGGCCCCAAAATCACCCCCAAAACCGCCCCAAAACGGCTCCAAAACAGCCCCAAATCACCCCAAAAACGGCCCCAAAACGGCCCCAGAACCACCCCAAAATCTCCCGAAAACGGCCCCAAAATCAGCCCTAAAATCGCCCCAAAATTACCCCCAGAATCTCCACAAAACGGCCCCAAAACACCCCAAAATCGCCCTAAAACGGCCCCAAAATTACCCCCAAAACGGCTCCAAAACAGCTCCAAAATCCCTCCCCAAAACTGCCCCAAAATGGCCCTAAAATCACCCCCAAAATCGCCCTAAAACGGCCCAAATTCTGCCCCCAAATCCGCCCCGAGCCCCCTCCCCAAACACCGGGCCCAGCCCCTCCTGACTCCCCCTCCCCACTCGGTTTCTGCCCCTAAACCCCCCCAGGACCCCCCAGAATTCATCCTGGACCCCCAAAAATCCCCCAGGACCCCCAAAATTCATCCTGGACCCCCCAAAATTCATCCTGGACCCCCCAAAATCCCCCAAAATTCATCCTGGACCCCCCCCAAACCCGGCCCCTCTGCTGTTCCCCCCTCCCCACCAGCCCGGCCCCCTATGGAGCCCCTATGGGGCCACCTGTAGCCCCAGATTCCTCCTGACCCCATAGAACCACCTGTGCCCCACATCTGACCCCACAGAACCACCTGTGCCCCACATCTGACCCCACAGAACCACCTGTGCCACCATCCCACCCTATAGGGCCACCTGTAGCCCCACAGAGCCCCAGAGCCAACCCCAAATTGCTCCTGACCCCACAGAAGCACCTGCGGCCCCTGTCTGACCCCATAGAACCACCTGTGCCACCCCATAGAACCACCTGTGCCACCCCACAGAACCACCTGTGCCCCACATCTGACCCCATAGAACCACCTGTGCCACCCCACAGAACCACCTGTGTGCCCCACATCTGACCCCATAGAACCACCTGTGCCACCCCATAGAACCACCTGTGCCCCACATCTGACCCCACAGAACCACCTGTGTGCCCCATAGAACCACCTGTGCCCCTTGTCCCACCCTATAGGGCCCCTATAGGGCCACCTGTAGCCCCACAGAGCCCCAAATGCCTCCTGACCCCATAAAACCACCTGTGCCCCACATCTGACCCCCATAGAACCACCTGTGCCACCCCACAGAACCACCTGTGCCCCACAGAACCCCACCCGTGTCCATTGGCCTGACCCTATAGAACTGCCTGTTCCCACCCCATAGACACACCTGTGCCCCAGGCCTGACCCTATAGATCCCCCTGTGCCACCCCATAGACACACCTGTGCCCCTGTCCCACCCTTATAGAACCACCTGTGCCCCTCAACCCGACCCTATAGAGCCCCTATAGATCCCCCTGCCCCACAGAACTACCCCGCTCCCCTCATCTTGACCCTATAGGGCCCCCATAGAACCACCTGTTCCCACCCCATAGACACACCTGTGCCCCTCAACCCGACCCTATAGATCCCCCTGTGCCCCCTGTCCCACCCCATAGAACCCCCCCATGTCCCTCAGCCTGACCCCATAGAACCACCTGTGCCCCTCAACCTGACCCTATAGAGCCCCTATAGATTCCCCTGCCCCACAGAACCGACCTGTGCCCCTCAGCCCCACCCTATAGAACCACCTGTGCCTCCTGTCCCACCCTATAGATCCCCCTGCCCCACAGAACCCACCCGTGCCCCTCGGTCTGACCCCATAGAACCACCTGTGTCCCTCAGCCGGGCCCTATAGGGCCCCCATAGAACCACCTGCGCCCCCTGTCCCACCCCACAGAACCATCTGTGCCCCCTGTCCCGCCCTATAGAACCACCTGTGCCCCCTGTCCCGCCTATAGAACCACCTGTGCCCCCTGTCCCACCCTATAGAGCCCCTATAGATCCCCCTGCCCCACAGAACCACCCTGGGCCCCCTCAACCCGACCCCATAGAACCACCCATGTCCCTCAGTCTGACCCTACAGAACCCCCATAAAGCCCCTATAGATCCCCTGCCCCACAGAACCACCCTGGGCCCCTCAGCCTCACCCTATGGGGCCGCCTGTGCCCCTTTTCTGACCCTACAGGGCCCCCATAGAACCCCTGTGCTTCTGCCCAGCCCCACATAGACCCCACAGATCCTATAGGACCCTCCCCAGCCCCACAGAGACCCCACAGACCCTGTGGACCCTCCCCAGCCCCACACGGACCCCACAGACCCTATGGACCCTCCCCAGCCCCACAGAGACCCCACAGACCCTATGGACCCTCCCCAGCCCTACAGAGACCCCAGACCCACCTGTGCCTCCGCCCAGCCCCACAGAGACCCCACAGATCCTATGGACCCTCCCCAGCCCCACACGGACCCCACAGATCCTATGGACCCTCCCCAGCCCCACAGAGACCCCACAGATCCTGTGGACCCTCCCCAGCCCCACACGGACCCCACAGATCCTACGGACCCTCCTGAGCCCTAGAGAGACCCCACAGAGACCCCAGACCCTCCTTTACCTGTGCCCAGCCCCACAGAGACCCCATAGACCCTACAGACCCTCCCCAGCCCTAGAGAGACCCCACAGAGACCCCAGACCCTCCTTTACCTGTGCCCAGCCCCACACCGACCCTATAGATCCTATAGGACCCTCCCCAGCCCCACAGAGACCCCAGACCCACCTGTGCCTCTGCCCAGCCCCACACGGACCCCATAGACCTTATGGGCCCTCCCCAGCCCCACAGAGACCCCACAGAGCCTCCTCTGCCTCCATCGGACCCCACAGAGACCCCAGACCCTCCTTTACCTGTGCCCAGCCCCACACCGACCCTATAGATCCTATAGGACCCTCCCCAGCCCCACAGAGACCCCAGACCCTCCTTTACCTGTGCCCAGCCCCCCACAAACACCACGCAGCCCCGCCCCCAGAAGCCCCCCCGACCCTAATAACCCGCCCAGCCCCTCCTCCATGCCCCATCCCAGCCCCACACGGACCCTACAGATCCCCTAGAGACCCCCCTCAGAACCCCGAGACCCCTCCCCAAACCCCGAAACCCCCCAGCCCCATTTTCCCCTCCCATCCCCCATCCCCATCTTCACCCCCCCGATAACGCCCCCAGCCCCCCTAAAGCCCCCCCAGCCCTATAGAGGCCCTACATCTCCACCTAAACCTCTCCAGAAACACCCCAAGAACGCCCCCAGCCCCATTTCACCCCGAGAGCCCCCAAAATCCCCCCCCAAATCGCCCCCCGGCCCCACCTTTCCCCCATCCTCACCCCTTCAACGCAGCCCCCCGGGACCCTCCCAGCGCTCGGCGCCCCCCGCAACCCTCGGGGTCCCCCCAAATCCCGGGGAGACCCCCGAGACCCCTCCCCAAATTCCCCCGGAGCCCCCCCGGGCCGTACCTGCTCCGGCCGCTCCCAGCTCGGGGCTGCGGCTGCCGCGGGGTTGACATAATCCGCCCGTAGGCCACGCCCCCTCGGCGAGGCCACGCCCACCAGCCACGCCCCGCCGAGGCCACGCCCACCCGGCCACACCCTGGGCGGGGGGCGGCGGGAAAGGGGAAGGGGAGGGGGGGCGGGGGGTCGCGATTTTGGGGTGAAAGCCCCGATTTTGGGGGGCTGGGGGGGTCGCGATTTTGGGGTGAAACCCCCGATTTGGGGGGCGGGGGTCGCGATTTTGGGGTGAAAGCCCCGATTTGGGGGGGCTGGGTGGGGGTCGCGATTTTGGGGGTGAAGGCCCCGATTTGGGGGGGGCTGGGGGGGGGGTCGCGATTTGGGGGTGAGACCCCCATGAGATATTTGGGGGTCGCGATTTGGGGGTGAGACCCCCGAATTTGGGGGGTGAGACCCCCAATTTGGGGGGAAAAAGACCCCCGAGGGGGATGTTTGGAGTCGCCCGATTTGGGGGTGAGACCCCCATGGGATATTTGGGGGTCGCGATTTGGGGGTGAGACCCCGAATTTGGGGGGGTGAGACGCCCGATTTGGGGGTGAAGACCCCCTCGGGATATTCGGGGTCCCCGATTTGGGGGTGAGACCCTCGATTTGGGGGGAAAGACCCCCGAGGGGATATTTGGGGGTCGCGATTTGGGGGTGAGACCCCGAATTTGGGGGGTGAGACCCCCGATTTGGGGGTGAAGACCCCCGAGGGGATATTTGGGGGTCGCTGATTTTGGGGGTGAGACCCCCCTGGGATATTTGGGGGTCGCGATTTGGGGGTGAGACCCCGAATTTGGGGGTGAGACCCCCGATTTGGGGGGGAAAGACCCCCGAGTGGACGCAATTTGGGGAGTGAGACCACCCTGGGATATTTGGGGGTCGCGATTTGGGGGGTGAGACCCCCAATTTGGGGGGTGAGACGCCCGATTTGGGGGTGAAGACCCCCGCAGGGTGGGTGGGGGTCGCGATTTGGGGAGTGAGACCCTCGATTTGGGGGTGAAGACCCCCGAGGGGATGTTTGGGGGCCCCCGATTTGGGGGTGAGACCCCCCTGGGATATTTGGGGGTCGCGATTTGGGGGTGAGACCCCGAATTTGGGGGTGAAGACCCCCGAAGGGGTGGGTGGGGGGTCGCGATTTGGGGGGTGAGACCCCCCTGGGATATTTGGGGGTCGCGATTTGGGGGTGAGACCCCAAATTTGGGGGGTGAGACCCCCGATTTGGGGGGAAAGACCCCCGAGTGGACGCAATTTGGGGAGTGAGACCACCCTGGGATATTTGGGGTCCCCGAATTTGGGGGGTGAGACCCCCGATTTGGGGATTTAGACCCCCCCGGGATATTTGGGGTCCCCAATTTGGGGTGAAGACCCCCGAGGGGATATTTGGGGGTCGCGATTTGGTGATTGCGACCCCCATTTTGGGGGGTAAAAGACCCCCGAGGTTTTTCCCCCCCCCGGGTTTTGGGGTCCCCAATTTGGGGGTGAAAAGACCCCCAAGGTTGGGGGTTAAACCCCCCCCGCCACCCCCCGGGATATTTGGGGGTCTCAATTTGGGGAGGGGGCAGCAGAAGCCAAATGTTTGAGACCCCTCCCCACAAATACCTCAGGACCCCCCCCCAAAAATTTATTGGGGGGGCACCTGGGAGTGGAGAGACCCCCCAAAATTGAGGGGGGGGGAGAGGGGAAACGACCCCAAAAATTGATGGAACAGAATCCCCCTCCCCAAATTCCCATTGAGGGGGAAACAGGAGACCCCCACCCCAAATATTTGGGGATTTTTGGGGACCCCCCCCCCAAAAAAAAATTATTGGGGGGCACCTGTGAGTGGAGAGACCCCCAAAATTGAGGGGGGGGAGGGGAAACGACCCCCAAAAATTGATGGAACAGAATCCCCCTCCCCAAATTCCCATTGAGGGGAGAACGGAGACCCCCACCCCAAATATTTGAGGAGTTTTGGGGACCCCCCCCCTAAATACCTGAAGACCCCCCCAAAAAAATTTATTGGGGGGCACCTGGGAATGGAGAGAACCCCAAAATTGAGGGGGGGGGAGAGGGGAAACGACCCCCAAAATTGATGGAACAGAATCCCCCTCCCCAAATTCCCACTGAGGGGAGAACGGGGACCCCCACCCCAAATATTTGAGGATTTTTGGGGACCCCCCCCCAAAATTTATTGGGGGCAGCTGGGAGTGGAGAGACCCCCCAAAATTGAGGGGGGGGGAGGGAGACGAACCCCAAAAATTGAAGGAACAGAATCCCCCTCCCCAAATTCCCATTGAGGGGGAGAACGGGGACCCCCACCCCAAATATTTGGGGATTTTTGGGGACCCCCCCCCCCAAAAAAAATTTATTGGGGGCACCTGGGAGTGGAGAGACCCCCAAAATTGAGGGGGGGGGGAGGGAGACGAACCCCAAAAATTGAAGGAACAGAATCCCCCTCCCCAAATTCCCATTGAGGGGGAGAACGGGGACCCCCACCCCAAAATATTTGGGGATTTTTGGGGACCCCCCCCTAAATACCTGAGGACCCCCCCCCCAAAATTTATTGGGAGCACCCTGGGAATGGAGAGACCCCCAAAATTGAGGGGGGGGGAGAGGGGAGACGACCCCCAAAAATTGATGGAACAGAATCCCCCTCCCCAAATTCCCATTGAGGGGGAAACAGGAGACCCCCACCCCAAATATTTGGGGATTTTTGGGGACCCCCCCATTAAATACCTGAAGACCCCCCCCCAAAATTTATTGGGGGCACCTGTGAGTGGAGAGACCCCCAAAATTTGGGGGGGGGGGAGACGACCCCAAAATTGAAGGAACAGAATCCCCCTCCCCAAATTCCCATTGAGGGGAGAACGGGGACCCCCACCCCAAATATTTGAGGATTTTCGGGGACCCCCTCCCCAAAAATTTATTGGGGGCACCTGGGAGTGGAGAGACCCCCAAAATTTGGGGGAGGGGAAACGACCCCCCAAAATTGATGGAACAGAATCCCCCTCCCAAATTCCCATTGAGGGGGAAACAGGAGACCCCCACCCCAAATATTTGAGCATTTTTGGGGACCCCCCCCCTAAATACCTGAAGACCCCCCCCCAAAATTTATTGGGGGGCACCTGGGAATGGAGAGACCCCCTAAATTTGGGGGAGGGGAGGGGAAACGACCCCCAAAAATTGAGGGAACAGAATCCCCCTCCCCAAATTCCCATTGAGGGGGAAACGGGGACCCCCACCCCAAATATTTGAGGATTTTTGGGGACCCCCCCCCCGATTTTTTGGGCCCCTCCCGATGCTGGGTGGGGGAGGGGCGGGGATTTGGAGCCGTGCCCCTCCCCCTCCCCCAATTCCCGCCAATCCCGGGAAATTCCCAAAAGTTCCCAAAATTCCGGGAAATTTCCCCTCCCCCACCCCAAAATAATCCCGGGACCCCCCCCCCAACCCGCGGTGACGTCATCGCGGGGCGGCTCTGACGTCATCAGAGCAAGGAATCGCCACAATAGAGAAAATCCCCCCCCAAATTTTGGGGGGATTTTGGGGTCTAAATTTGGGGTTTTTGGGGTCTGAATTTGGGGTTTTTGGGGTTTCTGCTCTTCCCAAAATTTGGGATTTTTGGGGTCTCTGTTCTTCCCCAAATTTGGGATTTTGGGGTGTAAATTTGGGATTTTTGGGGTCTCTTGCTCCTCCCCCAATTTGGGGGTTTTTGGGGTCTAAATTTGGGATTTTTGGGGTCTAAATTTGGGGGTTTTTGGGGTTTCTGTTCTTCCCCAAATTTGGGATTTTGGGGTCTCTGTTCTTCCCCCCACTCCCCAAATTTGGGATTTTTGGGGTCTAAATTTGGGATTTTTGGGGTCTCTGTTCTTCCCCAAATTTGGAGTTTTGGGGTCTGAATTTGGGATTTTTGGGGTCTAAATTTGGGGTTTTGGGGTTTCTGTTCTTCCGCAACCCCCAAATTTGGGGTTTTTGGGGTCTAAATTTGGGGTTTTTGGGGTCTAAATTTGGGATTTTTGGGGTTTCTGCTCCTCCCCAAATTTGGGATTTTGGGGTCTCTGCTCTTTTCCAAATTTGGGATTTTGGGGGTCTCTGTTCTTCCCCCACACCAAAATTTGGGATTTTGGGGTCTAAATTTGGGATTTTTGGGGTCTAAATCTGAGGATTTTTGGGGGTTTCTGCTCCTCCCCAAATTTGGGATTTTTGGGGTCTAAATTTGGGGGTTTTGGGGTCTCTGCTCTTCCCCCACACCAAAATTTGGGATTTTTGGGGGCTCTGTTCTTCCCCAAATTTGGGATTTTTTTTGGGTTTTGGGGGTTTTTTGGGGGATTTTTTTGGGGGGTTTTAGGGTTTTTTTGGGGTTTTTGGGGGGATTTTTTTGAGTTTTAGGGTTTTTTGGGGGGATTTTTGGGGTTTTTGGGGTTTTTCAGAGGATAATTTCAGGCGTGGGGGAGGCTTTGGGGCATTTTTGGGGTTGTTTTTTGGGATTTTTAGCGGGGTGGGGTTGTTTATTCGGGTGGTTTTTGGGATTGTTGCCCGAGTGGGCGGAGATCTTTGGGATTGGGAAAGATTTTGGCAAATTTTGTGGTTGCTTTGGGATTTCTGGATTGTTTTAGGGGATTTTTATTATTATTTTGGGGTTTTTTTCATTGTTTTAGGGATTTTTTTTTATTATTTTGGGGTTTTTTATTGTTTTAGGGGTGATTTTTGGGGGTTTTTTGGGACATTTTGGGGGCATTTTAGGACAGGTTTTTTTGGGGTTGTTTTTGCTGTAGGAAAGGAGAAATTTTGGGGTTTTTTGGGGGGTTTGGGGGCAGTTTTTAACCTGATTTTTGGGGTTTTTTTGGAGTGGAGCCGTTTTTCTGGTTGTTTTTATTGAGATGTTGTTTTTATGGTGATTTTTGGGGGTTTTTTTGGACATTTTGGGGGCATTTTAGGACGGGGCTTTTTGGGTTGTTTTTGCTGTAGGAAAGGAGAAGTTTGGGGTTGGTTTTGGGGGTTTTTTGGGGGGTTTGGGGCAGTTTTTAACCCGATTTTTGTGGTTCTTTTCTGGTTCTTTTCATTGTAACGTTGTTTTCAGGGTGATTTTGGGTGGTTTTTTTGGGGTTTTGGGGCAGTTTTTACCCGATTTTTGGGGGTTTTTTTTCTAGTTCTTTTTATTGTAACGTTGTTTTCGGGGTGATTTTGGGGTTTTTTGGGGCAGTTTTTAGCCAGATTTCTGTGTTTTTTTTTCTGTTCTTTTTATTGTAACGTTGTTTTCGGGGTGATTTTTGGGTTTTTTTGGGGTTTGGGTGCAGTTTTTAATTCCGATTTTTGTGGTTTTTTTCTGGTTCTTTTTATTGTAACGTGTTTTTCGGGGTGATTTTTGGTTTTTTGGGGGGTTTGGGGCAGTTTTTAAGCTGATTTTGGGGTTTTTTTTTTCTGGTTCTTTTTATTGTAACGTTGTTTTTGGGGTGATTTTTGGGGTTTTTGGGGTTTGGGGCAGTATTTAACCCGATTTTTGGAATTTTTTTTTCTGGTTCTTTTATTGTAACGTTGTTTTCGGGGTGATTTTTGGGTTTTTTGGGGGGTTTGGGGCAGTTTTTTAAGCCGATTTTTGGGGGGTTTTTTCTGATTCTTTTTATTGTAATGTTGTTTTCGGGGCGATTTTTGGGTTTTTTGGGGCAGTTTTTAATCCGATTTTTGGGGTTTTTTCTGGTTCTTTTTATTGTAATGTTTTTGGGGTGATTTTTTTGGTTTTTTGGGGGTTTTTAGGCCTGGATGCTGCTCTTGGTGCTGAAGGCCAGGTAATAAACCACGAGCCCGATGCGGCGGCCACGACCTCGGTGGAGACCCAGGGCCCGTTCCAGGCGCCCTGCGGGGAAACCGCGGTCACCAGGGACCCCCAAAACACCACAGGGCACCCAAAAACCCTCCAAAACAACCAAAAAAACCCCCAGAGCACCCCAAAACACCCCAAACTCTCCCTCAGGACACCCCAAACCCCCCAGAGCCCCCAAAACCCCCCAGGGCACCCAAAAAAAAACCCCAGAGCACCCCAAAACCCCCCTGGACACCCCAAAACACCCCAGGGCACCCCAAAATCCCCAGGGCACCCAAAAACACCCAAAACACCCCAAAATCCCCCAGAGCCCCCCCAGAGCACCCCAAAACCCCCCAGGGCACCTCAAAACACCCCCAGGGCACCCCAAAACCCCCCAAAACACCCCAAAACCCCCCAGAGCACCCCAAACTCTCCCTCAGGACACCCCAAAACCCCCCCAGACACCCCAAAACACCCCAAAACCCCCCCCAAAGCCCCCCAAAACCCCTCAGAGCACCCCAAAACCCCCCAGGATACCCCAGAGCCCCCTAGGGCACCCCAAAACACCCCCAGAGCCCCCCAAAACCCCCCTGGGCACCCCAAAACCCCCCCCTCAGACACCCCAAACCCCCCCAGACACCCCAAAACTCCCAGAGCACCCAAAAATCCCCCCCAGGATACCGCAAAATCCTCCAGAGCCCCCCTAAACACCCCCAGGGCACCCCAAAACCCCTCTGGGCACCCCAAAATCCCCCAGAGCACCCCAAAAAACCCCAAAACCCCCCCAGGCACCCCAAAACACCCCAGAGCACCCCAAAACCCCCCCAGACACCCCAAAACTCCCCCAGAGCCCCCCAACCCCCCCTTGAGCACCCCAAAAACCCCCCCCAGAGCACCCAAAAATCCCCCCAGGACCCCCAAAACCTCCCCAGAGCACCCCAAAACACCCCCTCAAGCACCCCAAAACCCCTCTGGGCACCCCAAAATCCCCCAGAGCCCCCCAAAATCCCCCCAGACACCCCAACCCCCCCCCCCCCAGGATCACCCAAAACACCCCCAGGGCACCCCAAAACCCCTCTGGGCACCCCAAACCCCCCCCAGAGCACCCCAAAACCCCTCTGGGCACCCCAAACCCCCCCCAGGGCACCCCAAAATCCCCCCCAGGACACCCCAACCCCCCCCCCCAGACACCCCAAAACCCCCCAAAACCCCTCAGAATACCCCAAAACCTACCAGAGCACCCAAAACCCCCCCAGGGCACCCCAAAATCCCCCAGAGTACCCCAAACCCCCCCTGGACACCCCAATTCCCCCCCCGAGCACCCCCAAAACCCCTCTGGGCACCCCAAAACCTCCCCAGACACCCCAAAACACCCCCAGGGCACCCCCAGAAACCCCCCAGAGCCCCCCAAAATCCCCCCGGACACCCCAACCCCCCCCGAGCACCCCAAAAACCTCCCTGGTCACCCCAAAACCCCCCAGGGCACCCCAAAACTCCCAGAGCACCCAAAAATCCCCCCCAGGACCCCTAAACCCCCCCGCCAGGATACCCCAAAACCCCCCTGGGCACCCCAACCAAAACCCCCCAAAACACCCCAAAACACCCCAGAGCACCCCAAAATCCCCCCTGACACCCCAACCCCCCCCCCCGAGCACCCCAAAACTCCTCTGGGCACCCCAAAACACCCTCCCAGACACCCCAAAACCCCCAGAACACCCCAAACGCCCCCCAAAACCCTCAGAGCACCCCAAAACCCCCCAGAGCACCCCAAACCCCCCAGAACCCCCCCAAAACACCCCAAAAACCCCCCCTGGACACCCCAACCCCCCCTGAGCACCCCAAAACCCCCTCTGGGCACCCCAAAACCCCCCCTCAGACACCCCAAACTCTCCCTCAGGACACCCCAAACCCCCCCCAGAGCCCCCAGGGCACCCCAAAACACCCCCAGAGCCCCCCAAAACCCCTCTGGGCACCCCAAACCCCCCAGAATTCGGGGTTCCCCCACCCCACCCTGTGCTCCACGCTGACGGTGAAGAGCGGCCGCACCCGCGACACGTCCTCGTTGTTCCGCTGCGCCTGGGGGGAAAGGGGAAATTCTGGGGTCCCCTCTCATTTTAGGGGCTCCATTTGGGGTTCCCCCTCTTTTTAGGGGCTGAATTTGGGGTCCTGCCTCCTTTTTGAGGCACAATTTGGGGTCCCTCCTCCTTTTTGGGGCTCAATTTGGGGTTCCCTTCTCATTTTTGGGTCTCAGTTTGGGGGTCCCTCCTCCTTTTAGGAGCTGAATTTGGGGTCTCCTCTCCTTTTTGGGGCTCAGTTTGGGGTCTCCCCTCCTTTTAAGGGCTCCATTTGGGGTTCCCTCCCTTATTTTGGGGTTCTGGATGTGTTTCTGCTCATTTCTGGAGCTCAATTTGGGGTTCCCTCCTCAATTTTGGGACTGAATTTGGGGTTTCCTCCCTTATTTTGGGGTGCTGGCTGTGCCCCTATTTTTGGGGCTGAATTTGGGGTTTCTCCTCAATTTTAGAGCTGAATTTGGGGTTTTCCCTTCAATTTTGGGACTGAATTTGGGATTTCCCCTGAATTTTGGGGCTGAATTTGGGGTTCCCTCCTCAATTTGGGGCTGAATTTTTTCCTCAATTTCGAGGCTAAATTTGAGGGTTTTCCCTCATTTTGGGGCCAAATTTGGGGTTCCCTCCTCAATTTTGGGTCTGAATTTTTTTTCCTCAATTTTGGGGCTGAATTTGGGATTTCCCCTCAATTCTGGGTCTGAATTTGGGATTTCCCCTCAATTCGGGGACTGAATTTGGGATTTCCCCTCAATTCTGGGTCTGAATTTGGGGTTTCCCCTCAGTTTTGAGGCTCAGATTCGGGTGCTGGCTGTCTCCTGCTCAGTTTCAGTGGGGATAAATCAGGGGGGGATTTTGGGGGGTCCCAGAGCCCCCCAATTTGGGGAGGGGTCCCCACCTTGCGCAGGGCACTGTAGGATTCCTCGTCGAAGAATTTCACCTCGTAGGTGCCCGAGTGCGCCTGGCGGTGCTCCAGGCTCCAGGAGACCTGGGGGGAAACGGGGGGCTGGGAGCGCGGGACCCCTCCCCAAATTCAGCCCTGAACCCACCCAATTCATCCTGATCCCCCCAAATTCATCCTGACCCCCCCCAACAACTGGGACCCCTCCCCAAATTCAGCCCTGAACCCCCCCTCCACCAGGACCCCTCCCCAAATTCAGCCCTGACCCCCCCCCCACCGGGACCCCTCCCTAAATTCATCCCAATCCCCCCACCGGGACCCCTCCCCAAATTCATCCCTGACCCTTCCCCAAATTCATCCCTGAACCCCCCCCCCACCCACCGGGACCCCTCCCCAAATTGATCCTGACCCCCCAAATTCAGCCCTGAAACCCCTCCCCACTGGGACCCCTCCCCAAATTCAGCCCTGAACCCCCCCTCCCCACCGGGACCCCCTGAGCCCCCCAAATCCCTCCCCAGGTACCCCAGACTCCCCTGAGCCCCCTAAAACCCCTCCCAGGGACCCCCTGAGCCCCCCAAATCCCCTCCCCAGGTACCCCAGACTCACCTGAGCCCCCCAAATCCCTCCCAAACCCCTCCCCAGGTACCTCAGACTCCCCTGAGCCCCCCAAATCCCTCCCAGGTACCCCAGACTCACATGAGCCCCCCAAAACCCCTCTCAAACCCCTCCCAGGGACTCCCTGAGCCCCCCAAAGCCCTCCCAGGTACACCTGACTCACCTGAGCCCCCCAAAACCCCTCCCAGGATCCCCCCCACTCACCTGAGCCCCCCAAAACCCCTCCCAAACCTTTCCCCAGGTACCCCAGACTCCCCTGAGCCCCCCAAATCCCTCCCAGGACCTCCTGAGACCCCCAAATCCCTCCCAGGGACCCCCCTGAACCCCCAAATCCCCTCCCAGGTACCCCAGACTCACATGAGCCCCCCAAATCCCTCCCAGGTACCCCCTGAGCCCCCCAAATCCCTCCCCAGGTACCCCAGACTCACATGAGCCCCCCAAATCCCTCCCAGGTACCCCCTGAGCCCCCCAAATCCCTCCCCAGGGACCCCAGACTCCCCTGAGCCCCTCAAACCCCTCCAGGGCTCCCCCCCACTCATCTGAACCCCCAAAACCCCTCCCAGGGACCCCTCTGAACCCCCCAAATCCCCTCCCGGGTACCCCAGACTCCCCTGAGCCCCCCAAATCCCTCCCCAGGCACCCCAGACTCACATAAGCTCCCCAAATCCCTCCCAGGGATCCCCCCCAGTCATCTGAACCCCTCAAAACCCCTCCCAGAGACCCCTCTGAGCCCCCCAAATCCCTCCCAGGGACCCCTCTGAGCCCCCCCAAATCCCTCCCAGGGACCCCCTGAATCCCCCAAAAACCCCTCCCAGGTACCCCCTGAGCCCCCCAAATCCCTCCCAGGTACCCCAGACTCCCCTGAGCCCCCCAAAACCCCCTCCAGGGACCCCTCTGAGCCCCCCAAATCCCCTCCCAGGTACCCCAGACTCCCCTGAGCCCCCCAGTTCCCCCCCAGCCTCACCTGGTACCTGCCCACGTCCTGCCCTCGGGTCACTGGGAATTGTTTCCCGTTGACGTCAGCGTACAGAGCCACGTTCTGTGGGGGAGGGGGGGTCAGGGGGGGTTTGGGGGGTCCCTCACCCCCCCCCCAGGGCTGGATAAAAATCACTGAGTGCTTTTTTCAACAGCTGGTTTAAAGCCTTGTTAAAAACTGATTTGGTAATTTTGTTAATAATTGTAATTATTGCCCTGTGTCTGCCTCGTCTGCTTGGATTTTTGCAGCAAACCTGCAAAAAAAATCTGAGTTTCACACTTAAATATAAAAAGGGGGAAACGTGGAAGGGTTTGACAGCTGGGCTCAATTAATAGAAGAAATAATTGATGATTTTTGAGAGTGTCCCTACAGATCTGTCAGCATAAAAACAAGTTAGAAAACGTACATAAAAATTTTTTAAAGCTAAACTACATGTATAAATAAATGTGTATATGTGCCTCATTAAATTTCTGTAAATTTCTGTAAAATTTTCAAAGCTGAATTACTAGAAGAAATAAAAAATTTTGTATTATATATATATACTGTATATATATATGGACTGTATTATATATATATTATATATGTTATACTATGTATGTTATAATATATATAATATATTATCTTATATATATTATATATGTATATATAAACTATAAATGTATATATAAGCCATATAAATATAACATAAGCAATATTATTTAATATTACACAATAAATAAATGCACCAATTAAATATAATAAAGTTATGGTGATGTAATTAATGACTTAAAATTATGCTATGTTAAGAGGATATAAACTGGAGAACATGTAAAATAAATTTTTTTTTGTTTGTTTTGGGACCCTGACCCCGTGTGTGTGTTTGTGTGTGTGTGTATTTGTGTGTGTTTATGTGTGTGTGTTTGTGCGTGTTTGTGTGTTTGTGTGTGTGTTTGTGTGTCTGTCTGTCTGTGTGTCTGTGTGTCCCAGCACGGTGGCGCTGTCTCACCTGGGCTCCGTTCTTGCACACCAGGGAAATCTCCACCACGAAGACGCTCTCGGAGGCGATGACGGCGTCCGAGGTGGTGTAATAGGAGGGGGCGATGGTGGGCTCGGGGCACGGCTCGCCTGGGGAGGGGGCTCGGCTGAGGGACCCCCCCTCAAAACCCTCCCCGAGACCCCTAAAATTGTCCCAGAGCACCCCAGGGATCCCCACTCGCCTGAACCCCCCCAGGAACCCACACTTACCTGAGGCACCAAAAGACCCCCAAAGGCCCGGGACCCCCATTCCTGAGGGACCCTCAGGGGCAGCCCAGACCCCTGGTACCCTCAGGGACATCACTGGCCATGGGACCCCCTCATGGGACCCCTGAGCCCCCTCATGGGAACCCCACTCCCCGCTCAGGGGATCCCCAATCCCCTCATGGAACCATCGATCCTTCCCCTCACGGAGCTCCGGTCCCCCCTCATGGAACCATCGATCCTTCCCCTCACGGAGCTCCGGTCCCCCCTCATGGAACCATCGATCCTTCCCCTCACGGAGCTCTGGTCCCCCCTCATGGAAACATCGATCCTTCCCCTCACGGAACACCCGATCCCCCCTCATGGAGTCTCTGATTCCCCCTCACGGAACACCCGATCCCCCCTCATGGAATCCCCGATCCCCCTTCATGGAGTCTCCGATTCCCCCTCTCGGAACCCCCGATCCCCCCTCATGGAGTCTCTGATTCACCCTCACAAATACCCGATCCCCCCTCATGGAGTCTCTGATTCCCCCTCACGGAACACCCGATCCCCCCTCATGGAGTCTCTGATTCCCCCTCATGGAGTCTCTGATTCCCCCTCACGGAACACCCGATCCCCCCTCGATTCCCCCTCACGGAACCTGCTATCCCCCCTCATGGAGTCTCTGATTCCCCCTCACAGAGTCTCTGATTTCCCCCTCACGGAACCCCCGATCCCTCCTCATGGAGTCTCTGATTCCCCCTCACGGAACACCCGATCCCCCCTCATGGAGTCTCTGATTCCCCCTCACGGAACCCCCGATTCCCCCTCATGGAGTCTCTGATTCCCCCTCACGGAACCCCCGATCTCCCCTCATGGAGTCTCTGATCCGCCCTCACGGAGTCTCTGATTCCCCTCACTGAGTCTCTGATTCCCCCTCATGGAGTCTCTGATCCCCCCTCACGGAGTCTCTGATCCGCCCTCATGGAGTCTCTGATTCCCCCTCACAGAACCCCCTCATGGAGGCTCTGATTCCCCCTCACGGAACCCCCGATCTCCCCCCTCATGGAGTCTCTGATTCCCCCTCACGGAACCCCCGATCCCCCCTCATGGAGTCCCCAATCCCCTCATGGAGCTCCCAGTATCCCATCATGGAACCTCCAATCATCTCATGGAGAATCCCCGCTCCTTCCCCTCATGGGACCCCCAATATCCCCTCATGGGACCCCCAATCCCCTCACGGGACGCCCGCTCCTTCCCCTCATGGAGCCCCTGATTCCCCCTCATGGAGCCCCTGATCCCCCCTCATGGAATCCCTGAAATGCCTGATATCCCTATGGAACCCCCACTCCTTCCCCTCATGGAAACCCCAATATCCCCTCATGCAACACTTGATTCCCTCTCACGGGACACCACTCTTTTCCCTAATGGAGCCCCCAGTTCCGCCTCATGGAACCCCCAATCCCCTCACAGAACTCCCGCTCCCCTCACAGAACTCCCGCTCCTTCCCCTCAGGGCACACCCGATTCCCCTTCATGGAATTCCGACTCCTTCCCCTCATGAAACCCCTGATCCCCCCATGGAACTGCCAATATCCTCTCATGGAACCCCCGATCCCCTCATGGAGGCCCCCCGCTATTTCCCCTCATGGAACCCGCAATCCCGCCTCACGGAATCCCCGATCTTTCCCCTCATGGAACCCCAATATCCCCTCACGGGACCCCCGATTCTTCCTCTCATGCAAGCCCCGATGCCCCCTCATGGAATCCCTGATATCCCCGCATGAAGCCCGATTCCCCCTCATGGGACCCCCAGTCCTTCCCCTCATGGAACCCTCGATCCGTCCCCTCATGGAACCTCCAATTCCCTCTCATGGGATGCCCGGTTCTTCTCCTCATGGAAACCCTAATCCTTCCCCTCATGGACCTCGGCAGCCCCAGCTGCCTCTCACGGGATCCCTGACGTCCTCATGGTAGCCCCTGATCCCCCTCACGGGATCCCTGCTCCTTCCCCTCATGGAACCCCCAATCCCTTCATGGAGTCCCCGATCCCCCCTCATGGAGTCTCCGATTCTCCCTCATAGAATCCCTGATATCCTCTTATAGAACCCCCAGTCCTTCCCCTCACGGGACCTCCGATCCCCCCTCATGGAGTCCCCGATCCCTTCACGGGACCTCCGCTCCTGCCCCTCACAGGACCCCCAATCCCCCTCACGGAATCCCCGATATCCCCTCACAGAACCTCCACTCCCCTCCATCCCCTCAGAGCCCACAACCCCCTCAGGACCCCAGTGTCTCGAGTCCCCCTCGGCCCTCACAGCTCGCAGAACCCTTCAGAGCCCTCAGAACCCCCGGGTTCCCCTCACAAGTTCCCGTTCCCACTCACGGAACCCCGGTTTTGCCCCTACCCGCAGCCCCGGCCGCCGCAAGCAGCAGCAGCACCAGAGGGAGAGCCCCGGCACCCGCCATGATCAGCCGCGCGCACCCTCCCTCAGGCCCCGCCCTCGCTAGAACCAACCAATCAACGCTGGCAGCGCCTGCACGCTCACCAATCAGAACGCGGCAGGCGGGCATCCACGCGCCCGCTGACCAATGAGGAGTGAGCGCGCCTCCCGGCCCGCACGAGACGTGGCCTGCGGTGGAGGTGGGGGCGGGGCCAAGAGGGAGCAGAGGCGTGGCTAAGACACGTCGGGGGTGTGGTCAAGCGGCAGAGCATGCGCAATGTGGTGCACAGGCGGGTAAAATGGCGGCCGCCCCGCCTGTGGCACGGAAGGCGGAGCGACGACCACGCCCCGGCGCATGCGCACTCTAAACGTTGCCATAGCGACGGATGAGGGGCGGTGGCCGCAGTTCTTCCCTCCCGTTATCATTTAGAGTTTTTTTAGTTTCGCCCTCGAAAAGGATCACAGATGGGGAAAGGGCTCAACGCTCGGTGTCGCCGTTCCGGGACAAAACGGCGTGGGCGGCCCCGCCTTTCTCGCCTCCCTCCGCGACGCCTCACGCCGGCGCCGCTCCCAGGCACAAAATGGCTGCCACGGCGTGAGGGCGTGCCGCGGGCGGGGCGGGAACTCTCGCGAGAGTTCGAGCTTATCGCCCTATCTCTTCGCGTGGGCGGTGACGAGATCTCGCGAGAACTCGGGCCGCCGGCGGGAGCATCATGGCGGCGGCGTTGACGGCGGCGCGGAGGAGGGTGATGCGGGTGGCGCTGCGGCCGCGCGCGGTGAGTGACCAATCAGAACCAGATCCGCCGCCTACCGGGCCCCGCCCCTGCCGGTTCCCGCCGGTTCCCGCCCGTTCCCGACGGTTCCCGCCGATGCCCGCCTCACCGGCGGCGTGTGATTGGCTGGCGCGCCGGCGGGGGCCGGGCGGCCGCCGGGAGGGGCGGGACGTGGAAGCGGCGGACCGGCCTCTGATTGGTTACTGTGGGGATGTGGCGCTGTTCCGCGAGTGCTGATTGGCTGGAACTCGCAGGGTGTGTGGGAGGGGCAGCGCTCCTCGCTGTGATTGGCTGATATTTCTGTGAGGGGCGGTGCCTTGAGCGGAACCATTGTGGGGTCGTCAAAGGGGGGGCGGGCGTGGCCAAAGGGGGTCCGGGGGGGGGACTTGGGGGGGGTCCCGGGCAGGGAATTCCCTCGGGAAAATCTCCAGGAACCCCCAAACCACCCATGCGAAGTTTAATTAACACTTTATTAATTAATGAGGAGTTTTGGAGTTGTTCTGAACCACTGCGGGGGGGGATTCCTTGGTGCTGTTTTGGGGAGGGGGCTTTGAACCCTTTTGGGGGGGTTTTTTGGGGTCTCACCTCACCCCAATTTTTGGGACTCCTCCGGTCCAGGTGTGGATTCCTCAGGCCGGGATTTCCCACGCTGTGGATCAGCTCCACCTCCCCTCCGTGAGTGCCCCGCCCACCCCAAAAAAATCCCACCCACCTCCCCAAAAAATCCCCACCCCCTCCAAAATCCCATCCCCCAAAACCCACCCGAAATACCCCCCAAAAATCCCATCACCCCAAAATCCCATCCGCCAAAATCCTCCCCAAAATCCCATCACCCCAAAATCCCATCACCCCAAAATCCCATCCCCAAAACCCACCCAAAATCCCCCCAACAAATCCCATCACCCAAAATCCCATCCGCCAAAATCCTCCCAAAATTCCATTCCCCCCAAATCCCATGCCCCCAATATCTCCCCCCAAAAAAATCCCACCCACCCCCCCAAATCCCATCACCCCGAAATCCCACTCCCCAAAACCCACCCAAAATCCCCCCCAAAAAAATCCCATCAGCCCCAAATCCCACCCCTCCAAAATCCCCAATATCCCCCCAAAAAATCCCAACTCCAAAAATTCCCGTCACCCCCAAAATCCCTCTAAAATCTCCCCCAAAACTCCCCTCCCAAAATCCCCCCAAAAAATCCCAACCCCCCCAAAAAAATCCCATCCCCCCCCCCAAAAAAAAAAAACCCACCCAACCCCCGAATTTTGGGGTGTGGGGAATTTTTGGGGTGGGGTCCCCAATTTCTCATTCATTGATCAATTTTCTCTCGTTCATTCATTTTTTTGTCATTCATTCATTCATCAATTTTCTCTCGTTCATTCATTTTTTTCTTATTCATTCATCAATTTTCTCTCCCCCTCTCCCACAGCAACGCAGCATCGTGAGTACCCCAAAAATCCCCTGGGGGGTCCCCAAAAATCATTGGGAGACCCCAAAAACAATTGGGGGAGACCCCAAAAATCATTGGGGGGGCCACGAAAATCATTGGGAGACCCCAAAAATCATTGGGGGGGGCCACGAAAATCATTGGGGGGGCCACGAAAATCATTGGGAGACCCCAAAAATCATTGAGAGACCCCAAAAATCATTGGGGGGGCCCAAAAATCATTGGGGGGGGCCCTAAAATCATTGGGAGACCCCAAAAATCATTGGGAGACCCAAAAAATCCCCTGGGGGAGCCCCAAAATTCATTGGGGGGGCCCAAAAATCATTGGGGGGGGGCCCTAAAATCATTGGGAGACCCCAAAATCACTGGGAGACCCCAAAAATCATTGGGGGAGCACAAAAAATCATTGGGGGGGGCCCCAAAAAATTCAGTGGGGAGACCCCAAAAACCACTGGGGGAGGGGAGGTCCCAAAAATAAGGGGGGGACCCCAAAAGGGCCCAAAATAACCAAAGGGGGGGACCCCAAAATCACCTGGGGGAGTCCAAAAATAACTGGGGGGGGGCCCCAAAAATCACTCAGGGGGACCCCAAAATCACTGGGGAGGGGCTCAAAAATAAGGGGGGGAACCCCAAAAAGAGTGAAAGGCCCAAAATAACCAAGGGGAGACCCCAAAAATCATCGAGAGACCCCAAAAATCATTGGGAAGGGGCTCAAAAAGAAGGGGGGAACCCCAAAAAGAGTGAAAGGCACAAAATAACCAAGGGGGGGGACCCCAAAATCACTGGAGGGGCCCCAAAAAAATCAATGGGGAGACCCCAAAAACCACTGGGGGAGGGGAGGTCCCAAAAATAAGGGGGGGACCCCAAAAGGGCCCAAAATAACCAAGGGGGGGGGACCCCAAAATCACCTGGGGAGTCCAAAAATAACTGGGGGGGGGCTCAAAAATCACTGAGGGGGACCCCAAAATCACTGGGGAGGGGCTGGAAAATAAGGGGGGGAACCCCAAAAAGAGTGAAAGGCCCAAAAATAACCAAGGGGAGACCCCAAAAATCATCGAGAGACCCCAAAAATCACTGGGAAGGGGCTCAAAAATAAGGGGGGGGGACCCCAAAAGGAGTGGAGGGCCCAAAATAACCAAGGGGAGACCCCAAAATCACTGGAGGGGCCCCAAAAAAATCAGTGGGGAGACCCCAAAAACCACTGGGGGGGGAGGGGGGGTCCCAAAAATAAGGGGGGGACCCCAAAAGGGCCCAAAATAACCAAGGGGGGGGACCCCAAAATCACCTGGGGAGTCCAAAAACAATTGGGGGGGGCCCAAAAATCACTCGGGGGGGTCCCAAAACCCCCAAATTTTCCCAATTTTTTGGGGGGAAAATGGGGAAAATTGGGAAAAGGGGGGGAGGGGACAGCAGGGAGGGTCTGGGGGGGTCGAGGGGACCCCAAATTTTGTTTGTCCCCCCCCCCAGCCCCCCCCAGCCAAGTACGGGGGCCGGCACACGGTGACGCTGATCCCGGGCGACGGCATCGGCCCCGAGCTCATGCTGCACGTCAAGGAGGTGTTCAGGTGCGGGCCACGCCCCCAGATATGCTAATGAGGCGGGGGGAATGTTAATTAGTTAATTAGAAGCGCGATTGAGTTGGTACGGTGTGGAAGCGAGTCGGTGGGATTGGGAATTAGCGGCCAAAAGGGGAAATGGAGCCCCAAAAGTTGGAATTAAATATGGAAATGGAGCCCCAGAAATTGGTGAATTGAGTCTAAAATGGAGGAATTGACTCTAGAATATGCAAATGAGGCGGGGGAATGTTAATTAGTTTGATTAAGTTGGTACAGTGTGGAAGTGAATTGGTGGGATTGGGAATTGACGCCTGAAAAGTGGAAATGGAGCCCCAGAAATGGAGCCCAAAATGGAGGAATTGGCACTGAAATATGCAAATGAGGCAGGGAAATATTAATTAATTAATTAGAAGTGTGATTGTGTATGTACGGTGTGGAAATGAATCGGTGGGATTGGGAATGAGCCTCCAAAAGGGGAAATGGAGCCCCAGAAACGGAGCCCAAAATGGGGGAATTGACACTGAAATATGCAAATGAGGCAGGGGAATATTAATTAATTAATTAGAAGTGTGATTGTGTATGTACGGTGTGGAAATGAATGGGTGGGATTGGGAATTAGCGGCCAAAAGTGGAAATGGAGCCCCAAAAGTTGGAATTAAATATGGAAATGGAGCCCCAGAAATTGGTGAATTGAGTCTAAAATGGGGGAATTGACCCCAAAATATGCAAATGAGAGGGGGGAAAAGGCAATCAAGTATTTACATATGCAAATGAGTCAGTAAAATTGGGCACTCGGTGACACTGGGAGACATTTGGTGACATTTGGGGGACATTGGGTGCCATCGGGGTGACATTTGGGGACATTTGGGTGAAATTTGGGGGACATTTGGTGACATTTGGGGTGAAATTTAGGGTGAAATTTGGGGGATGTTTGGGTGACAATTGGGTGCCATTGGGGTGACATTTTGGGGACATTTGGGGGAATATTTGGGGTGACATTTGGGGGACAATGGGGTGACATTTGGGGTGACATTGGGGTTACATTTGGTGACATTTGGGGTGACATTTGGGTGACATTTGGGGGACATTGGGGTGACATTTGGGGTGACATTGTGGTGACATTTGATGACATTTGGGTGACATTTGGGTGACATTTGGGGGACATTGGGGTGACATTTGGGTGCCATTGGGTGACATTTGGGGGGATATTTGGGGTGACATTGAGGTGACATTTGGGGGACATTGGGGCGACATTTGGTGACATTTGGGGTGACATTTGGGTGCCATTGGGGGACATTTGGGGTGACATTTGGGTGCCATTGGGGGACATTTGGGTGCCATTGGGTGACATTTGGGGGGATATTTGGGGTGACATTGAGGTGACATTTGGTGACATTTGGGGTGACATTTGGGTGCCATTGGGGGACATTTGGGGTGACATTTGGGTGCCATTGGGGTGACATTTGGGTGACATTGGGGTGCCATTGGGGGGACATTTGGGGTGACATTTGGGTGCCATTGGGGGACATTTGGGGTGACATTTGGGTGCCATTGGGGTGACATTTGGGTGACATTGGGGTGCCATTGGGGGGACATTTGGGGTGACATTTGGGTGCCATTGGGGTGACATTTGGGTGACATTTGGGTGCCATTGGGGGGACATTTGGGGTGACATTTGGGTGCCATTGGGGTGACATTTGGGTGACATTTTGGGGACATTTGGGTGACATTGGGGTGACATTTGGGTGCCATTGGGGTGACATTGGGGTGACATTTGGTGACATTTGGGTGCCATTGGGGTGACATTGAGGTGCCATTGGGGTGACATTTTGACGCCATTTTGTTGTCGCTTTTTGCCATTTTGGTGCCATTTTTTGCCATTTTAGCACCATTTTTACACCGTTTTTTGCCATTTTTATACCGTTTTTTTGCCATTTTGATTCCATTTTTTGCCATTTTTTGCCGTTTTGTGCCCTCTGCCCCCCCAGGCACGCCTGTGTCCCCGTGGATTTCGAGGAGGTTCGGGTGAACTCGGAGGCGCCCGAGGACGACGTGCAGAACGCGATCACGGCCATCCGGCGCAACGGCGTCGCGCTCAAGGGTCAGGGAACCCCCAAATCTGAGCCCTGATCTGGGCCTGAATCCCAAAATCCGAGCCTAAATCCCAAAATCTGAGCCTGAATCCCAAAATCTGGGCCTGAATCCCAAAATCTGAGCCCTTATCTGGGCCTGAATCCCAAAATCTCAGCCTGAATCCCAAAATCTGGGCCTGAATCCCAAAATCTGAGCCTAAATCCCAAAATCCGAGCCTAAATCCCAAAATCTGGGCCTGAATCCCAAAATCTGAGCCCTTATCTGGGCCTGAATCCCAAAATCTCAGCCTGAATCCCAAAATCTGAGCCGAAATCCCAGAGCTGGGCCTAAATCCCAAAATCTGAGCCTAAATCCCAAAATCTGAGCCTAAATCCCAAAATCCGAGCCTAAATCCCAAAATCTGAGCCCTGATCTGGGCCTGAATCCCAAAATCTGAGCCTGAATCCCAAAATCTGAGCCTGAATCCCAAAATCTGAGCCCTAATCTGAGCCTGAATCCCAAAATCTGAGCCTAAATCCCAAAATCTGAGCCTAAATCCCAAAATCTGAGCCCTAATCTGGGCCTAAATCCCAAAATCTCGGCCTGAATCCCAAAATCTGAGCCCAAATCTGATCTCAAATCCCAAAATCTCAGCCCAAATCTGAGCCCAGATCTGATCCCAAATCTCCAAATACAATCCTAAATCTGAGCCTAAATCTGAGCCCAAATCTGAGCCTGAATCCCAAAATCTGAGTCTAAATCCCAGAGCTGATCCCAAATCCCAAAATCTGAGCCCAGATCTGAGCCCCAAAATCCCCAAATGCCGTCCCAAATCTGAGCCCAAATCAGATCCTAAATCCCAAATCTGAGTCCAAATCCCAAAATCTAATCGCAAATTCCGAAATCTGATCCTAAATCTGAGCCCAAATCTGGTCCTGAGTCCCAAAACCCGATCCGAAATCCGATCCCAAATCCATCACATCCGATCCTAAATCCCAAAATCTGACCCCAAATCTAAGTCTGATCTGAAATCCCAAACCTGATCCTAAATCTGATTCGAAATCCCAAAATCTGAGCTCAGATCAGAGCCTAAATCCCAAAATCTGAGCCCAAATCTGATCCCAAATCTGATCCAAAATCTGATCCTAAATCTGATCCTAAATCTGATTCTAAATCCCAAAATCTGAGCTCAGATCAGAGCCTAAATCCCAAAACCTGATCCCAGATCTGAGCCCAAATCTGATCCAAAATCTGCTCCCAAATCTGATCCAAAATCTGATCCTAAATCTGCCCAAAATCCCCAAACCTGATCTGAAATCAGCTCCAAATCCCCCAAAATCTTCCCCAAATCCCCCAAAATCTTCCCCAAATCCCCCAAAATCTCCTCTAAACCCCCAAAATCTCTCCCAAATCCCCCAAATTTCCTCAAAATCCCCCAAATTTCCTCAAAATCCCCCAAATTTCCCCCAAATTTCCCCATTTTTTCCCCCAGGTAACATCGAGACCAACCACAACCTCCCCCCCAGCCACAAATCCCGCAACAACCTCATCAGGTCAGGCCTGGCAGGGTTTGGGGGGCTCGTTTGCATAATTTGGGGCTCATTTGCATAATTTGGGACTTGATTTGCATGTCTTGTGAGTTGATTTGCCCGTTTCGGGGCTCATTTGCATGTTTTGGGGGGTTCATTTGCATGTTTTGGGGGGTTCATTTGCATGTTTTGGGGGGTTCATTTGCATATCTCGGGGGTTCATTTGCAAGTCTCGGGGGCTTAAATTGCATTTTGGGGTTCATTTGCATGTTTTGGGGGCTCATTTGCATGTTTTAGGGGGCTCATTTGCATAGTTTGGGTTCAGTTTGCACGTTGGGGTTCGTTTGCATGGTTTGGCAGTTCATTTGCATATGCATGGGGTTGGTTTGAACGTTTTAGGGGTTCATTTGCGTGTTTTGGGTTTGGTTTGCATGTTTTGGGGTTAATTTGCATAATTGGCCGTTGATTTGTATATTTGGGGGCTCTTTGCACGTTTTAGGGTTTTATTTACACATTTTGGGGTCCATTTGCATGTTTTGAAGCTGATTTGCATGTTTAAGGGATTCATTTGCATGCTTTGGGGTCAGTCTCCATGCCTGGGTGTCGATTTGCACGGTTTGGGGGTTAATTTGCATGATTTGGGGGTTAATTTGCATTATTTGGGGGTTAATTTGCATTATTTGTGGGTTCACTTAAACACTTTAGGGGTGGATTTACATTTTTAGGGTGTTTGAATATTTTGGGGGTTCACTGCACATTTTAGGGTTTTATTTCCACTCTGGTAGGTTCAGACGAATATTTTGGTGGCTCATTTGCCTATTTTGTGCCTCATTTGCATAATTTTGGGCCCTGCCAGGACCAGCCTGGATCTCTACGCCAACGTCATTCACTGCCAGAGCCTGCCCGGGGTGGAGACGCGGCACCGGGACATCGACATCCTGATCGTCAGGGAGAACACCGAGGGGGAGTACAGCTCCCTGGAGCACGAGGTGTGCCCCAAAATATCCCTAAATTACCCCAAAAAACGGCCTAAATCACCCCCAAAATACCCAAAAAATACCCCCCAAAGTATCCAAAAAATACCCCCAAAATATCCCCCAAAACACCCCAAAATCACCCCAAAAACATCTCAAAAATATCCCAAAAATACACCCAAAAATACCTCAAAATATCCCCAAATCACCCCAAAAAAAGCCCCAAAATCACCCCAAAAACATCTCAAAAATATCCAAAAGATACCCCCCAAAATACCCCAAAAATATCCCAAAATACCCCAAACCATCCTGATCGTCAGGGAGAACACCGAGGGGGAGTACAGCTCCCTGGAGCACGAGGTGTGCCCCAAAAACCCCCAAAATCACCCCAAAAAACAGCCTAAATCACCCCAAAATCATCTCAAAAATATCCAAAAAATATCCTCCAAAATATCAAAAAAATACCCCCTAAAATATCCCAAAATCACCCCAAAAATCACCCCAAAAAACAGCCTAAATCACCCCCAAAATATCCAAGAAACACCCCCCAAAATATCCCCAAAACACCCCAAAATCACCCCAAAAACATCTCAAAAATATCCAAAAAATACTCCCAAAAATATCCCCAAAAATACCCCAAAAATACCCCAAACCATCCTCATTGTGAGGGAGAACACCGAGGGGGAGTACAGCTCCCTGGAGCACGAGGTGTGCGTCAAAATATCCCAAAATCACCCCAAAAACAGCCCCAAAATCATCCCAAAAACATCTCAAAAATATCCAAAAAATACCCCCCAAAATATCCCCAAAAACACCCCAAAATCACCCCAAAATATCCCAAAATCACCCCCAAAATATCCAAGAAATACCCCCAAAATATCCCCAAGATCACCCCAAAAAACAGCCAAAATCACCCCAAAAACATCTCAAAAATATCCAAAAAATACCCCCCAAAATATCAAAAAAATACCCCCAGAAATATCCCCAAAAACACCCCAAAATCACCCCCGAAATATCCAAAAAATACCCCCAAAAATATCCCCAAAAACACCCCAAAATCACCCCAAAAAACAGCCTAAATCACCCCAAAAAATACCCCAAACTTATCCCCAAAAACACCCCAAAATCCCCCCAAAATCACCCCAAAAAACAGCCTAAATCACCCCCAAAGTATCCAAAAAATACCCCCCAAAATATCCCCAAAACCACCCCAAAATCATCCCAAAAAACAGCCAAAATCACCCCCAAAACATCCAGGAAATACCCCCCAAAATATCCCCAAAATCACCCCAAAAACAGCCCCAAAATCATCGCAAAAACACCCAAAAATATCCCAAAAATACCCCAAACCACCCTCATTGTGAGAGAGAACACCGAGGGGGAGTACAGCTCCCTGGAGCACGAGGTGTGCCCCAAAACACCCCAAAATCACCCCAAAAAACAGCCCCAAAATCACCCCCAGAATATCCAAAAAATACCCCCAAAAATATCCCCCAAAACACCCCAAAAACATCTCAAAAATACCCAAAAAATACCCCCCAAAATATCAAAAAAATACCCCCAGAAATATCCCCAAAAACACCCCAAAAATATCCAAAAAATACCCTCCAAAATATCCCAAAATCACCCCAAAAATCAGCCTAAATCACCCCAAAAAATACCTCAAACTTATCCCCAAAAACACCCCAAAATCCGCCCCAAAAATCAGCCAAAATCCCACAGAAAACACCCTGGATGTGATGCCCCACCCCTGCCCTGCCCATGCCACATCCTGAGGGTGATGCCCCACCCCCTGCCACACCCTGTTGGCGATGCCCACCTGTGCCCGTGCCCGCAGAGCCTGGCGGGGGTGGTGCCACACCCCATTATTGGTGCCACACCCCGTTGTTGATGCCCCACCCCGTTTCTGATGCCCCACCCCATTGTTGATGCCACACCCCATTATTGATGCCCCACCCCATTGTTGATGCCCTCCCGTGCCCGCAGAGCATGGCGGGTGTGGTCCCACACCCCATTGTTGATGCCACACCCCATTATTGACACCCCACCCCATTATTGGTGCCACACCCCGTTTCTGATGCCCCACCCCATTGTTGATACCACACCCCATTGTTGATGCCACACCCCGTTGTTCGTGCCACACCCCATTGCTGATGCCACACCCCATTATTGATGCCACACCCCGTTTCTGATGCCCACCCATGCCCATGTGCCTGCAGAGCGTGGCGGGCGTGGTGCCACACCCCATTGTTGATGCCACACCCCGTTGTTGATGCCCCACCCCGTTGCTGATGCCCACCTGTGCCCACGTGCCCGCAGAGCGTGGCGGGCATGGTGCCACACCCCGTTGTTGATGCCACACCCCATTATTGGTGCCACACCCCATTATTGGTGCCACACCCCATTATTGATACCACACCCCGTTGTTGATGCCACACCCCGTTGTTGGTGCCACACCCCATTGTTGATGCCACACCCCATTATTGATGCCACACCCCTTTGCTGATGCCCTCCCGTGCCCACAGAGTGTGGCGGGCGTGGTGCCACACCCAATTATTGATGCCCCACCCCATTGTTGGTGCCACACCCCATTGTTGACGCCACACCCCATTGCTGATGCCACACCCCATTATTGGTGCCACACCCCATTATTGGTGCCACACCCCATTATTGGTGCCACACCCCATTATTGATGCCCCACCCCATTATTGATGCCCCACCCCATTGTTGATGCCACACCCCGTTTCTGATGCCCACCTGTGCCCCCCGTGCCCGCAGAGCGTGGCGGGCGTGGTGCCACACCCCATTATTGATGCCCCACCCCGTTGTTTATGCCCCACCCAATAATTGATGCCCCACCCCGTTGCTGATACCCCACCCCATTATTGGTGCCACACCCCATTATTGATGCCACACCCCGTTTCTGATGCCCACCTGTGCCCCCGTGCCCACAGAGCGTGGCGGGCGTGGTGCCACACCCCGTTGTTGATGCCACACCCCCTGCCCCACCCCATTTCTGATGCCCACCTGTGCCCCCGTGCCCGCAGAGCGTGGCGGGCGTGGTCGAGAGCCTGAAGATCATCACCGCCGGCCGCTCGCGCCGCATCGCCCACTACGCCTTCGGGCTGGCCCGCGCCGCCCGGCGCCGCTGCGTCACCGCCGTGCACAAGGCCAACATCATGTACGGGCACCAGCCGGGTTTGGGGGTCCTAAAGGGGATTTTGGGGGATCCCAGAGGGGGTTTGGGGGGTCCTAAAGGGGATTTGGGGGGTCCCAGAGGGGGTTTGGGGGGTCCTAAAGGGGATTTGGGGTGTCCTAAAGGGGATTTGGGGGGTCCCAGAGGGGGTTTGGGGGTTCTAAAGGGGGTTTGGGGGGTCCTAAAGAGGATCTGGGGGGTCCCAGAGGGATTTGAGGGGTCCTAAAGGGGATTTGGGGGGTCCTAAAGGGGATTTGGGGGGTTTGGGGGGTTCTAAAGGGGATATGGGGGGTTCCAAGGAGGGTTTAGGGGGTCCTAAAGGGGGTTTGGGGGGTCCCAAGGGGGGCTAAGGGGGTCCTAAAGGGGGTTTGGGGGTCTGGAGGGTGTCCTTGGGGGAGTTTGAGGGGATTTTGGGGGGTCCCAAGGGGGTCCTTTGTGGCTTTTAGGGGATCCAGATGGGGTTTGGGGGTTCCTAAAAGGGGATTTGGGGGGTCCCAGAGGGGGTTTGGGGGTCCCAAGGGGGGCTAAGGGGGTCCTAAAGGGGATTTGGGGGGTCCAGAGGGGGTTTGGGGGGTCCCAGAGGGGGTTTGGGGGGACCTAAAGGGGATTTGGGGGGGTCCTAAAGTGGATTTGGGGGTCCCAGAGGGGGTTTGGGGGGACCTAAAGGGGATTTGGGGGATCCTAAAGGGGATTTGGGGCGTCCCAGGGGGGTTTGGGGGTCCTAAAGGGGATTTGGGGGGGTCCTAAAGTGGATTTGGGGGTTCCAGAGGGGGTTTGGGGGGTCCCAAGGAGGGTTTAGGGGGTCCTAAAGGGGGTTTGGGGGGTCCTAAAGGGGATTTTGGGGGTCACAAGGATGTAGGGAGCCCTAAAGGAGATTTGGGGGGTCCTAAAGGGGGTTTTGGGGGGTCCCAGAGGGGGTTTGGGGGGTCCCAGGGGGGGTTTGGGGGGTCCCAGAGGGGGTTTGGGGGGTCCTAAAGGGGATATGGGGGGTGCCAAGGAGGGTTTAGGGGGTTCTAAAGGGGATTTGGGGGGTCCTAAAGGGGATTTTGGGGGTCACAAGGATGTAGGGAGTCCTAAAGGAGATTTGGGGGGTCCTAAAGGGGGTTTTGGGGGGTCCCAAAGGGGATTTGGGGGGTCCTAAAGGGGATTTGGGGGGTCCCAGAGGGGGTTTGGGGGGTCCTAAAGGGGGTTTGGGGGGTCCAGGGGGGGTTTGGGGGTCCTAAAGGGGATTTGGGGGGTCCTAAAGGGGATTTGGGGGGTCCCAGGGGGGATTTGGGGGGTCCTAAAGGGGATTTGGGGGGTCCCAGAGGGGGTTTGGGGGGTCCTAAAGGGGATTTGGGGGGTCCCAGAGGGGATTTGGGGGGTTTGGGGGGTCCCGGAGGGGGTTTGGGGGTCCCAAGGGGGGTTTGGGGGGTCCCAGGGGGGCTTTGGGGGGTCCTAAAGGGGATTTGGGGGGTCCCAGGGGGGCTTTGGGGGTCCCAAGGAGGGTTTAGGGGGTGCTAAAGGGGATTTGGGGGGTCCCAGACGGGGTTTGGGGGGTCCTAAAGGGGATTTGGGGGGTCCCAGAGAGGGTTTGGGGGGTGCCAGAGGGGGTTTGGGGGGTCCCAGAGGGGGTTTGGGGGGTTCTAAAGGGGATTTGGGGGGTCCTAAAGGGGATTTTGGGGGTCACAAGGATGTAGGGAGTCCTAAAGGAGATTTGGGGGGTCCTAAAGGGGGTTTTGGGGGGTCCCAGGGGGGGTTTGAGGGGGTTCTAAAGGGGATTTGGGGGGTCCCAGAGGGGGTTTGGGGGGTGCTAAAGGGGATTTGTGGGGTCCCAGAAGGGATTTGTGGGGTCCCAGAGGGGGTTTGGGGGGTCCCAAGGGGGGTTTGGGGAGTCCTAAAGGGGATTTGGGGGATCCCAGGGGGGGTTTGGGGGGTCCCAGAGGGGGTTTGGGGAGTTCCAGAGGGGGTTTGGGGGGTCCTAAAGGGGATTTGGGGGGTCCTAAAGGGGGTTTGGGGGTCACAAGGATGTAGGGAGTCCTAAAGGAGATTTGGGGGGTCCTAAAGGGGATTTGGGGGGTCCCAGAGGGGATTTGGGGGGTCCTAAAGGGGGTTTGGGGGTCTGGAGGGTGTCCTTGGGGGAGTTTGAGGGGATTTTGGGGGGTCCCAAGGGGGTCCTTTGTGGGTTTTAGGGGGTGCAGATGGAGTTTGGGGGTCCCAAGGGGGGTTTGGGGGGTCCCAGAGAGGGTTTGGGGGGTCCCAGAGGGGATTTGGGGGGTCCCAAAGGGGATTTGGGGTTCTAAAGGGGATTTGGGGGGTCCCAGGGGGGTTTCGGGGGTTCCAAGGAGGGTTTAGGGGGTCCTAAAGGGGATTTGGGGGGTCCTAAAGAGGATTTGGGGGGGTCCCAAGGGGGGTTTGGGGGTCCTAAAGGGGATTTGAGGGGTCCCAGAGGGGGTTTGGGGGGTCCCAGAGGGGGTTTGGGGGGTCCCAGGGGGGGTTTGGGGGGTCCCAGGGGGGGTTTGGGGGGTCCTAAAGGGGATGTGGGGGGTCCCAGGGGGGGTTTGGGGGGTCCCAGAGGGGGTTTGGGGGGTGCCAGAGGGGATTTGGGGGGTCCTAAAGGGGGTTTGGGGGGTCCCAAGGAGGGTTTAGGGGTCCCAGAGGGGGTTTGGGGGGTCCTAAAGGAGATTTTGGGGGGTTCCAGGGGGGGTTTGGGGGTCCTAAAGGGGATTTTGGGGGTCACAAGGTTGTAGGGAGTCCTAAAGGAGATTTGGGGGGTCCTAAAGGGGGTTTTGGGGGGTCCCAGAGGGGGTTTGGGGGGTCCTAAAGGGGATTTGGGGGGTCCTAAAGGAGATTTTGGGGGGTCCCAGAGGGGGTTTGGGGGTCCTAAACGGGTTTTGGGGGGTCCCAAGGAGGGTTTAGGGGGTCCTAAAGGGGGTTTGGGGGCTCCTAAAGGGGATTTGGGGGTCCCAGAGGGGGTTTGGGGGGTCCCAGAGGGGATTTGAGGGGTCCTAAAGGGGGTTTGGGGGTCTGGAGGGTGTCCTTGGGGGAGTTTGAGGGGATTTTGGGGGGTCCCAAGGGGGTCCTTTGTGGGTTTTAGGGGGTCCAGATGGGGTTTGGGGGGTGTGAAAGGGGTTTGGGGGTTCCTAAAAGGGGAGTTGGGGGGTCCCAGGGGGGGTTTGGGGGATCCCAGAGGGGGTTTGGGGAGTCCTAAAGGGGATATGGGGGGTGCCAAGGAGGGTTTAGGGGGTGCTAAAGGGGATTTGGGGGGGGTCCCAGGGGGGGTTTGGGGGGTCCCAGGGGGATTTGGGGGGTCCCAGAGGGGATTTGGGGGGGTCCCAGAGGGGGTTTGGGGGGTCCCAGGGGGATTTGGGGGGTCCCAGAGGGGGTTTGGGGGGTCCCAGGGGGGGTTTGGGGGGTCCTAAAGGGGGTTTGGGGTTCTGGAGGGAGTCTTTGGTGGGGTTTTGGGGGGTCCCAGAGGGGGTTTGGGGGTTCGTGAGGGAGGTTTGGGGGTCCCAAAAGGGGTTTGGGGTCCTGGAGGGGCTCCTGGTGGTCCCTGGGGGGATTTTGGGGGTTCAGTCCCCCTGAACCCCACAGGAAATTGGGGGACGGGCTGTTCTTGCACTGCTGAGTGGGATCCCAAATTTTTCCAGGGGTATCCTGGATTTTTTGAGGGGGTTTTCCTGTAGTTTTTTGAGGGGGGTTTTCCTGTAGTTTTTTGGGGTGTATCCCATATTTTTTGGGGTCTCACCCCCCCCTGTACCACCCCAGGAAATTGGAGGACGGGCTGTTCCTGCACTGCTGAGTGGGATCTCAGGGGTGCCCTGGATTTTTTGGGGGTACCCCGGATTTTTTGGGGGTCTCACCCCTGCTGGACCCACAGGAAATTGGGGGACGGGCTGTTCTTGCACTGCTGAGTGGCATCCCAAATTTTTCGAGGGGTATCCTGGATTTTTTGAGGGGGGTTTTCCTGTAGTTTTTTGAGGGGTATCCTGTAGTTTTTTTGGGGTGCATCCCATATTTTTTGGGGTCTCACCCCCCCCTGTACCACCCCAGGAAATTGGGGCATGGGCTGTTCCTGCACTGCTGAGTGAGATCCCAAATTTTTCGAGGGGTATCCTGGATTTTTTGAGGGGGGTTTTCCTGTAGTTTTTTGAGGGGTATCCTGGATTTTTTTTGGAGAGTTTTCCTGTAGTTTTTTGAGGGGTATCCTGGATTTTTTGGGGGGGTTTTCCTGTAGTTTTTTGGGGGGTATCCTGGATTTTTTGAGGGGGGTTTTCCTGTAGTTTTTTGAGGGGTATCCTGGATTTTTTTTGGGGGGTTTTCCTGTAATTTTTTGAGGGGTATCCTGGATTTTTTTGGGGTGCATCCCATATTTTTTGGGGTCTCACCCTCCCCTATCACCCCAGGAAATTGGGGGACGGGCTGTTCCTGCAGTGCTGAGTGGGACCCCAAATTTTTTGGGGGGTATCCTGGATTTTTTGAGGGGGGTTTTCCTGTAGTTTTTTGGGGGGTATCCTGGATTTTTTGAGGGGGGTTTTCCTGTAGTTTTTTGAGGGGTATCCCATATTTTTTGGGGTCTCACCCCTGCTGGACCCACAGGAAATTGGGGGACGGGCTGTTCCTGCACTGCTGAGTGGCATCCCAAATTTTTCGAGGGGTATCCTGGATTTTTTGAGGGGGGTTTTCCTGTAGTTTTTTGAGGGGTATCCTGGATTTTTTTGGGGGGTTTCCTGTAGTTTTTTGGGGGGTATCCTGGATTTTTTTTGGGGGGGGGTTTCCTGTAAGTTTTTTGGGGGGCATCCCATATTTTTTGGGGTCTCACCCTGCCCTGTACCACCCCAGGAAATTGGGGGACGGGCTGTTCCTGCACTGCTGAGTGGGATCCCAAATTTTTTCGAGGGGTATCCTGGATTTTTTGAGGGGGGTTTTCCTGTAGTTTTTTGGGGGGTATCCTGGATTTTTTTGAGGGGGTTTTCCTGTAGTTTTTTGAGGGGTATCCTGGATTTTTTTGGGGTGCATCCCATATTTTTTGGGGTCTCACCCCTGCTGGACCCACAGGAAACTGGGGCACGGGCTGTTCCTGCACTGCTGAGTGGGATCCCAAATTTTTCGAGGGGTATCCTGGATTTTTTGAGGGGGTTTTCCTGGATTTTTTTGGGGTGCATCCCATATTTTTTGGGGTCTCACCCCCCACCCCGTACCACCCCAGGAAATTGGGGCACGGGCTGTTCCTGCAGTGCTGAGTGGGATCCCAAATTTTTCGAGGGGTGTCCTGGATTTTTTGGGGGGGTTTTCCTGGATTTTTTTGGGGTGCATCCCATATTTTTTGGGGTCTCACCTCCCCCCGTACCACCCCAGGAAATTGGGGGACGGGCTGTTCCTGCAGTGCTGCGAGGAAGTGGCGGCCGAGTACCCCGAGATCACCTTCCGCAGCATGATCGTGGACAACACCACCATGCAGGTGTGACCCCCAAAAACCCCCTAAAAAACCCCAAAAAAAACCCCCAAAACCCCCTCCCAGTGCTCCCAGTGCTCCCAGTGCTCCCAGTAAGCCCAGTGCCCCCCAGCTGGTGTCGCGGCCGCAGCAGTTCGACGTGATGGTGATGCCGAACCTCTACGGGAACATCGTCAACAACGTCTGCGCCGGCCTGGTGGGGGGACCGGGGCTGGTGCCGGGCGCCAACTACGGCCACGACTACGCCGTGTTCGAAACGGTGGGTCTGGGGGCCAAAATTGGGGGTCTGGGGGCCAAAGTGGGGGTCTGGGGGGCAAAATGGGGGGTCTGGGGGCAAAAATTGGGGGGTCTGGGGGCCAAAATTGGGGGTCTGGGGGGGTCCTGAGGGGCTTTGGGGGGCACTGGGAGCACTGGGAGAAACTGGGAGCACTGGTGGGGGGCCACAAGACTATGCCGTGTTCGAAACCGTGGGTCTGGGGGCCAAAATGGGGGTCTGGGGGCCAAAGTGGGGGTCTGGGGGCCAAAGTGGGGGTCTGGGGGGGTCTGGGGGCAAAATTTGGGGTCTGGGGGGCTTTGGGGGGCACTGGAAGCACTGGGAGAATCTGGGAGCACTGGTGGGGACACCCAGTGCCCACTGCGGCCACGACTACGCCGTGTTCGAAACCGTGGGTCTGGGGGCCAAATTGGGGGTCTGGGGGGAGTCTAGGGGGGTCCAACAGGGTTTGGGTTATGGGGATGGACACCATGGGTCACTGGGAGCACTGGGAGCACTGGTGGGGGTACTCAGTGCCAACTATGGCCATGACTACGCCGTGTTCCAAACCGTGGGTCTGGGGGCACACGGGGGGGACTGGGTGGGACTGGGAGCACTTGGTGGTCACTGGGGGGCACTGGGCAGTTACTGGGGGGTCACTGAGGCCACTGGGATGTTACTGGGGGGTCACTGGGCTGTTACTGGGATGTTACTGGGGGTTACTGGTTGGTCACTGGTCGGTCACTGGGGGTCACCTGTTGGTTACTGGGCTGTTACTGGGGTCACTGGTTGGTTACTGGTTGGTCTCTGGTTGGTTACTGGTGTCACTGGGGGTCACTGGGGTCACTGGGGGTCACTGGGGTCACTGGGGGTCACTGGGCTGTCACTGGGGTCACTGGGGGTCACTGGGGGTCACTGGGGTCACTGGGCTGTTACTGGGGTCACTGGTTGGTCACTGGTCAGTCACTGGGGGTCACTGGGGGTCACTGGTTGGTCACTGGTCGGTCACTGGGGGTCACTGGGGGTCACTGGGGTCACTGGTTGGTCACTGGGGTCACTGGGGTCACTGGGGGTCACTGGGGTCACTGGGGGTCACTGGGGGTCACTGGGGGTCACTGGGGTCACTGGGGTCACTGGGGGTCACTGGGGGTCACTGGGGGTCACTGGGGTCACTGGGGTCACTGGGGGTCACTGGGGGTCACTGGGGTCACTGGTTGGTCACTGGGGTCACTGGGGTCACGGGGGTCACTGGGGTCTCTGGGGTCACGGGGGGTCACTGGGGTCACTGGGGTCACTGGTTGGTCACTGGTCGGTCACTGGGCGGTCACTGGGGTCACTGGGGGTCACTGGGGTCACGGGGGGTCACTGGGGTCACGGGGGGTCTCTGCCGTCTGCGGGGTCTCACGCGGTGCCCCCCAGGCCACGCGGAACACGGGCAAGAGCATCGCCAACCGCAACATCGCCAACCCCACGGCGGCGCTGCTGGCGGCCTGCATGATGCTGGACCACCTCAAGTGGGCGGGGCTCAGCGCCGGGGGGCGGGGCTAACCCGGGAGGGGTGGGGCTTACTCTGGAGGGGCGGAGCTAACCCGGGAGGGGGTGGGGCTAACCCGGGAGGGGGTGGGAACACCAGGGAGGGGGTGGGGCTAACACAGGAGGGGCGGAGCTAACCCGGGAGGGGGTGGGAACACCAGAGAGGGGGTGGGGCTAACTCGGGAGGGGGCGGGGCTTACTCGGGAGGGGGTGGGGCTAACTCGGGAGGGGCGGGGCTAACACAGGAGGGGGTGGGGCTGACTCGGGAGGGGGTGGGGCTAACACAGGAGGGGCGGAGCTAACCCAGGAGGGGGTGGGGCTTACTCGGGATGGGTGGAGCTAACCCGGGAGGGGGTGGGGCTAACACAGGAGGGGGTGGGGCTAACTCGGGAGGGGCGGAGCTAACCCAGGAGGGGGTGGGGCTAACACAGGAGAGGGTGTGGATTATCCAGGAGGGTGCAGGGCTTACCCAGGAGGGGCGGAGCTAACCCGGGAGGGGGTGGGGCTAACTCAGGAGGGGGTGGGAACACCTGGAAGGGTGGGGCTCAGTTTGGAGGGGGCGGGGCTCAGTTTGGAGGGGGTGGGGCTCAGTTTGGAGGGGGCGGGGCTCAGTTTGGAGGGGGCGGGGCTCACCTGAGAGGGGATGGGGCTTTAAAAGGGGTGGTGGTGGTGGAGGGGGTCCCCAAAAAGGGGTGTGGCTTCAAAAGGGGTGTGGCTTCCCTTAGAAGGAGTGGCTTAGAAAGGGGCGTGGCTCGGCTGGACAGGATCCCGTGGGAGGGGCTGGGAAAGGGGGCGGACCCTCAGTGTTCACCTGGAGGGGGGGTGGGGATTGACCCCTGGGGTTGGGTGTGGCTGGCTGATGTGGGCGTGGCCCGCGTTCGCCCCGCCCCCAGGCTGCACAACCACGCCTCCACCATCCGCAAAGCCGTGCTGGCCTCGCTGGACGACCCCCGGGTAAGCCCCGCCCTCACCTGCCCTCACCTGCCCGAGGGGCGTGGCCCTAAACCTGTGGGCGTGGCCATGAGGTTTTGTGGTGGCCCCGCCCCCCCCGTGGGCGTGTCCGTGACGTGGCCCCGCCCCCCAGACGCACACGCCGGACATCGGGGGCCAGGGCACGACGTCGGGGGCGGTGCAGAGCATCATCGGGCACCTGCCGCGGGGCTGAGCCGGACGCACGGACACGGGGGGACGCACGGACACGGGGGGACGCACGGACACGGGGGGACGCACGGACACCGGCACCCCCCGGAACGGCCTCGGGAGCCCCCTGGAACCGCCCCGGAGCCCCCTCCCCAAACGGCCCCGGGACCCTCCCCCAAAACACCCCCCAGGAGCACCAACCTGACACCCCCGGGACCCCCCAAAACACCCCTGGGACCCCCCAAAACACCCCCGGGACCCCCAAAACACCCCCGGGACCCCCAAAACACCCCCTGGACCACCTGAGACACCCCCGGGACCCCCCAAAACACCTCCAGGACCCCCCAAAACACCACCAGGACCACCTGAAACACCCCCGGGACCCCCCTTGAAACACCCCCAGGACCACCCGAGACACCCCCAGGACCACCTGAGACACCCCCAGGACCCCCCAAAACATCCCCGGGACCCCAAAATGGCCCCAAGATCCCCCAGAACACCTCCAGGACCCCAAAAGCAACTCCAGGACCCCTGGAAAGTGCCCAGGACCACCCAGAACACCCCCGGGACCCCCCAAAACGCCTCCGAAACTCCCTCAGGACCACCCAGGAGACACCCCGGGACCCCAAAGCACCTTCAAGGACCCCAAAACACCTCTAGGACCACACACCCGACACCCCCAAGACCCCCCAGAACACCTGTAGGACCACACACCTGACACCCCCAAGACCCCGAAACACCCCTGGGACCCCCCCAGAACACCTGTAGGACCACACAACATCTCCAGGAGCCCAAAACATTCCTGGGATCACCCCAGGACCACACACCTGACACCCCCGGGACCCCCCAAAACACCCCCAGGACCCCAAAACACCCCCAGGACCACCTGAGACACCCCCAGGACCCCCCAAAACACCCCCGGGACCCCAAAATGGCCCCAAGATCCCCCAGAACACCTCCAGGACCCCAAAAGCAACTCCAGGACCCCTGGAAAGTCCCCAGGACCACCCAGAACACCCCCAGGACCCCCCAAAACACCCCTGGGACCCCCCAAAACGCCTCCGAAACTCCCTCAGGACCACCCAGGAGACACCCCAGGACCCCAAAGCACCTTCAAGGACCCCAAAACACCTCCAGGACCACACACCTGACACCCCCAAGACCCCCCAGAACACCTGTAGGACCACACAACATCTCCAGGACCCCAAAAACATTCCTGGGATCACCCCAGGACCACACACCTGACACCCCCAGGACCCCCAAAAACACCCCCAGGACCCCCTGGAACACCCCCAGGACCCCCAAAAACACCCCCAGGACCCCCAAAGTACCACCAGGACTCCAAAACACCCCCAGGATGCCCCAAGACCACACGGCCGGCACCTCCGGGACCCCAGAGCGCTTCCAGCACCCCAAAACATTCCTGAGACCCCCCCCAGAACACCCCCAGGAGCACCCACCTGACACCTCTGGGACCCCCCAAGCACCCCCAGGAGCTTCAGGAGCACCACGAACCCCAAGGGACCCCAAAACATTTCCGGGAGCTCCCCCCAGGAGCCCGAAACAGCTCTGGGACACCCCCGGGAGCCCCCACAAAACACCCGCGAGAGCCAAAACGCCTCCGGGACCCCAAAATCATCTCTGAGACCTCCTCAAAACCCCCCCCTGGAGCCCTCCAGGATCACAGCACACTCCAGGGTCCCACCAAGAGCACCCCAAACCCCCACAGGACCACCAGGAACCCCCACAGGACCACCAAGAGCACCCCAAACCTCCCCCAGGACCACCAGGAGCCCCCCAAACCCCCACAGGACCCCACTGAACAGCCCAGGACCACCAGGAGCCCCCCAAACCCCCACAGGACCACCAGGAACCCCCCACAGGACCACCAAGAGCCCCCCAAACCTCCCACAGGACCACCAGGAGCCCCCCACAGGATCCAATGAACACCCCAGGACCACCAGGACCCCCCCAATTTACCCCACAGGACCACCAGGATCCCCCCCAAACCTCCCACAGGACCACCAGGATCCCCACAAAAGACCCCAATGAACACCCCAAGAGCGCCCCAAACCCCTCACGGGACCTCAACAAACACCCCAGGACCCCCATATAAACCCCAATAAACACCCCAGGACTACCAGGAGCACCCCGTGGTTTATTGCTGCGGTGGGCGTGTCCAGGGGCGGGGCCAGGGGTGCTGCAGGCACTGCCGGGCCATGATGGAACCCCCCCAATGAACACCCCCGTGGTTTATTGCTGCGGTGGGCGGGGCTAGGGGCGGGACCATGATGGAACCCCTCCCAATGAACACGCCCGTGGTTTATTGCGGCGGCGGGCGGGGCTAGGGGCGGGGCTAGGGGCGGAGCCAGGGGTGCTGCAGGCACTGGCGGGCCGTGGCGCGCCGGGCGGGCTCGAAGGCCAGCATGGGACCACAAATAAACTACCCCGTGGTTTATTGCTGTGGTGGGCGGGGCTGGGGGCGGAGCCAGGGGTGCTGAGGCACTGCCGGGCCGTGGTGCGGCGGGCGGGCTCGAAGGCCAGTATGGGACCCCCAATAAACACCACAGGAACCCCCACAAAACCCCAATAAACACCCCAGGACCACCAGTACCCGCCTGTGGTTTATTGACGCGGTGGGCGTGTCTATGGGCGGAACCAGGGGTGCTGCAGGCACTGCCAGGACACGGCCCCCAGCACGGGACCCCCAGTAAACACCCCAATGAACACGCCCGTGGTTTATTGCTGTGGTGGGCGGGGCTAGGGGCGGAGCCAGGGGTGCTGCAGGCACTGCCAGGACATGGCCCCCAGCATGGGACCCCCAATGAACACGCCCGTGGTTTATTGCTGCGGTGGGCGGGGCTGGGGGCGGGGCTAGGGGCGGAGCCAGGGGTGCTGAGGCACTGCCAGGCCGTGGCGCGGCGGGCGGGCTCGAAGGCCAGTATGGGACCCCCAATAAACACCACAGGAACCCCCACAAAACCCCAATAAACACCCCAGGACCACCGGTACCCGCCTGTGGTTTATTGATGCGGTGGGCGTGTCTATGGGCGGAGCCAGGGGTTCTGCAGGCACTGCCGGGACACGGCCCCCAGCACGGGACCCCCAATGAACACCCCCGTGGTTTATTGCTGCGGTGGGCGGGGCTGGGGGCGGGGCTAGGGGCGGAGCCAGGGGTGCTGCAGGCACTGCCAGGACACGGCCCCCAGCACGGGACCGCCAGTAAACACCCCAATGAACACCCCCGTGGTTTATTGCGGCGGTGGGCGGGGCTGGGGGCGGGGCTAGGGGCGGAGCCAGGGGTGCTGCAGGCACTGCCAGGACACGGCCCCCAGCACGGGACCGCCAGTAAACACCCCAATGAACACCCCCGTGGTTTATTGCGGCGGTGGGCGGGGCTGGGGGCGGGGCTAGGGGCGGAGCCAGGGGTGCTGCAGGCACTGGCGGGCCGTGGCGCGGCGGGCGGGCTCGAAGGCCAGCATGGGCCGCAGGAAGCGCGCGAAGGCGGCCGCCGGCCCCCGCGGCCACTCGTACTTCTCCTGCAGCACCGCCCGCAGCCCCCACGGCCGCAGGTGCCGGATGTGCCGCAGCTCACCTGCAAAGGGGCGGGGTCAGGGGCGGGGGACACGCCCACCGTGGGTAATGCATGCACACGCAGCAGGGGGAGGGGCAGGGAGGGTGCTGGCCCCGGTCCTTTCGAAGGGTGTGGCCAGGACACGCCCCAATGCTAAGATGGACACGCCCCTTGTTATGGGTGTGGTCAGAACATGTCCCAACCCTGTGACCACGCCCCCTATGATGGGTGTGGTCAGGACATGCCCCAACCCTGTGACCACGCCCCCTATGATGGGTGTGGTCAGGACACGCCCCAACCCTGTGACCACGCCCCCTATGATGGGTGTGGTCAGGACACGTCCCAAGGCTGAGGTGGCCCCACCCCTGATTAAGGGTGTGGTCAGGACACACCCCTTCCCTCATGGGCGGGGCTATGAAATGTCAAACCCCACCCCCTCCCCACCCCATGACCCTGCTGGACTCAAGCCCCACCCCCTTTCCCATGACCGCACCCCCTATGGGTGTGCCACACCAACCCCTCATTTGCATAATCCCGCTCATCCCACCTTTATGGCCACACCCAGCCCTTAATCCCACCCCCCAGCACCCTGCCCAGCCACACCCACCCCTGGCCACGCCCACCAGCCCCGCCCTCACCTTTCCTGTTGAAGAACTCTCGCGAGTAGCGCCCGCCCAGGGCCACGTGCCGCGGGATCTCCCCCAGCAGCTCGATCACGTGCGCGATGTGGTCTGCAGGACATGTTGGACACGCCCCTTTTAGCCACGCCTACTCTGCTGGATCAATCCCCTTTTAGCCACGCCCACCCCACTGGATCAATCCCCTTTTAGCCACTCCCACCCCAGCGCTTCAATCCTCTTTAGCCACGCCCACCCCCTTTAGCCACGCCCACCCCACTGGATCAATCCCCTTTAGCCACGCCCATGACACTGCTTCAATCCCTTTAGCCACGCCCACCTCCTTTAGCCACGCCCACCCCGCTGATTTAATCCCCTTTAACCACGCCCACCCCACTGGTTCAATCCCCTTTAGCCACGCCCACCCCACTGGATCAATCCCCTATTTAGCCACTCCCACCCCAGCGCTTCAATACTCTTTAGCCACGCCCACCCCCTTTAGCCACGCCCACCCCACTGGATCAATCCCCTTTAGCCATGCCCATGACACGGCTTCAATCCCTTTAGCCACGCCCACCTCCTTTAGCCACGCCCACCCCGCTGGTTCAATCCCCTTTAGCCACGCCCACCCCACTGGTTCAATCCCCTTTAGCCACGCCCACCCCAGCGCTTAAATCCTCTTTAGCCACACCCACCCCCTTTAGCCACGCCCATGACACTGGTTCAATCCTTTATCCACGCCCACCTCCTTTAGCCACGCCCACCCCGCTGGTTCAACCCCCTTTAGCCACGCCCATGACACTGCTTCAATCCATTTAGCCACGCCCACCCCGCTGGTTCAATCCCCTTTAGCCACGCCCATGACACTGCTTCAATCCATTTAGCCACGCCCACCCCGCTGGTTCAATCCTCTTTAGCCACGCCCACCCCGCTGGTTCAATCCTCTTTAGCCACGCCCACCCCACTGTTTCAATCCTCTTTAGCCACGCCCACCCCGCTGGTTCAATCCCTTCTTCTCTTCCCACTCCCACATGGGGGCGTTCACTTGGCCACGCCCACTTGGCCAACCCCCCAGTCCATTGGCTGCCACGCCATGGTGGCTCCACCCACTTGTTTGAAACCCCACCCGCAATGGCCACGCCCTTGGGTCAGGCCACACCCCTTTAGCTCCCTATTGGCTCTCAGAGGCCACGCCCCCTTTTAGAGCCTTATTGGGGAGGCCCCGCCCACATGTGCCACACCCCTGCTCATCTCTGAGACCACACCCACCTTACGGCCACACCCACCACCATGGCCGCACCCACCCCCATGGCCACACCCATTGCGAAGGCCACACCCACCCCAGAGACCACGCCCACCCTGTGGCCCCGCCCACCCTCGTCCCGGCTGTACTCCTCCCCCGAGTGCGGCTCGAACAGGTAATCGCCCGTGGCCAGCTCGAACGCCTGCGGGGAAATGGGGAGGGGTCTGAGGGTCCATCAGAGCCCCCTCCCCACAATGGGGGCCATGGCAGCCCCCTCCCCACAATGGGGTCCATGGCAGCCCCCTCCCCACAATGGGGTCCATCAGAGCCCCCTCCCCACAATGGGGTCCATGGCAGCCCCCTCCCCATCCCGGGCTCCATCAGAGCCCCCTCCCCACAATGGGGTCCATGGTAGCCCCCTCCCCATCCTGGGGTCCATCAGAGCCCCCTCCCCACAATGGGGTCCATGGTAGCCCCCTCCCCACCTGGAGGGCTATGGGAACCCTCTCCTCACCATGGGCTCCATCAGAGCCCCCTCCCCATCCCGGGGTCCATCAGAGCCCCCTCCCCATCCTGGGGTCCATCAGAGCCCCCTCCCCACAATGGGGGCCATGGCAGCCCCCTCCCCACAATGGGGTCCATGGCAGCCCCCTCCCCATCCTGGGGTCCATCAGAGCCCCCTCCCCACAATGGGGTCCATGGCAGCCCCCTCCCCATGTCGGGGTCTGTGGCAGCCCCCTCCCCACCTCAGGGCACCCCCTCTCACCATGGGGTCCCTGTCAGCCCCCTCCTCACTGTGGGTCCATTAGAAGCCCCCTCCCCACCCCAGACCCCCCCCCTCACCATGGGGTCCCTGTCAGCCCCCTCCTCACCCTGGCTCCATTAGAAGCCCCCTCCCCATGTCGGGGTCTGTGGCAGCCCCCTCCCCACCCCGGGGGTCTCTGTCAGCCCCCTCCTCACTGGGGGTCCATTAGAAGCCCCCTCCCCACACCAGACCCCCTCCCCTCACCATGGGGTCCCAGCCAGCCCCTCCCCCCACCCGGGGGTCTCTGGCAGCCCCCTCCCCACCCCACGACCACCCCTCACCCCGAGGGTCTCTGGCAGCCCCCTCCCCACCCCTCACCCCAGGGTCCCTGGGCAGCCCCTCCCCCCCCAGGGGTCCCTCCGAGCCCCCTCCCCACCCAGGGCCCCCCTGACCATGCAGGCCGTGCTCCAGATGTCGGCGGGGGGGCCGTACCCCGCCCCCAGCAGCACCTCCAGGGCCCGGTACTGACGGGTCTGGATGTCCTCGGTGAAGTGTTTGTGCTGGGGGGGGGCACGGGGGTCACCCCCGGAGCCAAAACAGCCCCAAAACACCCCCAAAATACCCCCAAAACAGCCCCGAAACACCCCCAAAACACCCCCAAAACAGCCCAGAAACACCCCCAAAACAGCCCCGGAACACCCCCGAAATAACCGCAAAACACCCCCAAAACAGCCCAGAAATACCCCCAAAACAGCCCCAAAACAGCCCCGAAACAGCCCCGAAATACCCCCAAAATACCCCCAAAACAGCCCCGAAACACCCCCAAAACAGCCCCAAAATAACCCCAAAATACACCCCCAAAACAGCCCCGAAACACCCCCGAAATACCCCCGAAACAGCCCCGAAACACCCCCAAAATAACCGCAAAATACCCCCAAAACAGCCCCAAAATACCCCCAAAATACTCCCAAAACAGCCCTGAAACACCCCCAAAACAGCCCCAAAATCCACACAAACACCCCGAGATCAAAAACACCCCAATACTCCCAAGAATTTCCCCCAAACCCACAGGAACACCCCCAGACCCCCAAACCTCACCCCCAGTCCCTCCCAGTCCCCCCAGTCCATCCCAGTCCCTCCCAGTTTCCCCAGTATCCCCAGTCCCTCCCAGTTTCCCCAGTCCCTCCCAGTTCCCCCCCCAGTTCCCCCAATCCCTCCCAGTCCCTCCCAGTCCCCCCCAGTTTGTTCCCAGTGACCCCTCCAGTCCCCCCCAGTTTCCCCAGTCCCCCCAGTCCCTCCCAGTCCCTCCCAGTTTGTTCTCAGTCGCCCCCAGTTCCTTCCAGTTCCCCCAGTCCCTCCCAGTCCCCCCCAGCCCCCCCCAGTCCCTCCCAGTCTCTCCCAGTTCCCCCCAGTATCCCCACTCCCCATAGTTTCCCACTCCCCCCAGTCCCCCCCAGTCCCTCCCAGTTTGTTATCAGTCCCCCCCAGTCCCCCCAGTTTCCCCCAGTATCCCCACTCCCCATAGTTTTCCACTCCCCCCAGTCCCCCCCAGTCCCTCCCAGTCCCCCCCAGTCCCTCCCAGTTTCCCCAGTCCCTCCCAGTCCCCCCAGTTTGTTCTCAGTCCCCCCCAGTTTCCCCAGTCCCTCCCAGTCCCTCCCAATCCCTCCCAGTCCCCCCCAGTTCCCCCAGTCCCTCCCAGTTTGTTCCCAGTGACCCCCCCAGTCCCTCCCAGTCCCCCCCAGTTCCCCCAGTCCCTCCCAGTTTCCCCAGTTCCCCCCAGTTTCCCCAGTATCCCCACTCCCCATAGTTTCCCACTCCCCCCAGTCCCCCCCAGTCCCTCCCAGTTTGTTCCCAGTCCCTCCCAGTCCCCCCCATTCCCTCCCAGTATCCCCAGTTCCCCCAGTTTCCCCAGTCTCACCACCCAGCAGCCGTTGCCCAGGTCGGCGATTTTGATCCTCAGCCTGGGGGCAGCTCGGGGGTCCAGGGGGTTCTCCTGCCCCCCCGGCAGCGCCCCCTCACCTGGAGGGGACCCCGGGGGCGTTGGGACCCCCAGGGACCCCCCCAGGGACCCCCCAGAGCCCCCACCCCAATTTTCCACCCAAACCCCCAAACCGGAGCCCTCAACCCTAAAATCTCCCAATTTCCCCCCAATTCCCCATCCAGACTCCCTCGATCCCAAATATCCCCCAAATCCTCCCTCTAGACGTCTCCAACCCCAAATTCCCCCCAAATTTCACCCCAAACCCCCCCAAAATGCCCCCCCAAACCCCAAATCCTCCCTCTAGACACCCCCAACCCCAAATGCCCCCTCTAGACCTCCCCCAACCTCAAATCCCCCACAAACCCACCTCAAATCCCCCCCAAATTGTTCCTCCAGACCCCAAATTCCCCCCAAACCCCCCCAAATTGCTCCTCCAGACCCCAAATCCTCCCTCTAGACCCCCCCCAACCCCAAATTCCCCCAAACCCACCCCAAATTCCCCCTCCACACCCCCAAGCCCCAAATATCCCCCAAAACCCACCCCAAAATGCCCCTCCAGACCCCAAATTCCTCCTCTAGACACCCCCAAATTGCTCCTCCAGACCCCAAATTCCCCCTCCACAACCCCAACCCCAAATTCCCCCAAACCCACCCCAAATTCCCCCTCCAGACCCCCCCCAAGCCCCAAATATCCCCCAAAACCCACCCCAAAATGCCCCTCCAGACCCCAAATTCCCCCCAAACCCCCCAAATTCACCCTCCACAACCCCAACCCCAAATTCCCCCCAAACCCCCCAAAATGCCCCTCCAGACCCCAAATTCCCCCTCCAGACACCCCCAAACCTCAAATGCCCCCCAAATTCCCCCTCTAGACCCCAAATCCTCCCTCTAGACCCCCCCCAACCCCAAATATCCCCCAACCCCCCCCCAAACTGTTCCTCCAGACCCCAAATTCCCTCCAAACCCCCCCAAACTGTTCCTCCAGACCCCAAATTCCCCCCAAATTCCCCTTCCACAACCCCAAACCCCCCCAAATTCACCCCAAACCACCCCCAAATTTCTCCTCAAGACCCCAAATTCCCCCTCTAGACCCCCCCAAACCCCAAATATCCCCCAACCCCCCCAAAATGCCCCTCCAGACCCCAAATTCCCCCTCCAGACACCCCCAAACCCCAAATATCCCCCAAATTCCCCCCAAACCCCCCCAAATTCCCCCCAAAGCCCCCAAATTGCTCCTCAAGACCCCAAATTCCCCCTCCAGACACCCCCAAACCCCAAATATCCCCCAAAACCCACCCCAACCCCCCCCCAAAATGCCCCTCCAGACCCCAAATTCCCCCTCTAGACCCCCCCCAACCCCAAATATCCCTCAAATTCCCCCCAAATTGTTCCTCCAGACCCCAAATTCCCCCCAAATCCCCCCAAATTGTTCCTCCAGACCCCAAATTCCCCCTCCAGACACCCCCAACCCCAAATATCCCCCCAAAATCCCCCTCTAGACCCCCCACCCCCCAACCCAATATTCCCCCCTGCACTGACCCGAGGTTTTGGGGAGCCCCTCGGAGCCCCCCGAGAGGAGCGAGCCCGAGGTGGGGGTGAAGAGCGAGTCCGAGGCCGAGCTGGGGCTGGGGGGGCGCCGGGGGGGTCCCGGGGAGCCCCCCGAGAATCCATCGCTGGAGCCACCCCCGCCCGCGGGCAGCGTGTGCACCCCCGAGGACGAGGCCCCGCTCGGGGGGCTCCCCCCAAACTCCTCCGGGGGGGTCTCTGCGTGAGGGGAGAGACGGTGAGACCCCCACCCCAAAAAATTCACAGCCCAGAAATTCACCCCGAAAATTCACACCTGAAACATCCACACAAAAATTCACCCCGAAAATTCACACCTGAAATACCCACACAAATTCACCCCAAAAATTCACAGCCCAAAAATTCACAGCCCAAAAATTCACCCCGAAAATTCACATCCCAAAAATTCACATCCCAAAAATTCACCCTGAAAACATCCATATAAAAATTCAGCCCAAAAATTCACAGCCCAAAAATTCACAGCCCAAAAATTCACAGCACAGAAATTCACAGCCAAGAAATTCACACCCCAAAAATTCACAGCCCAAAAATCCACAGCCCAAAATTCACAGCCCAAAAATTCACATCCCAAAAATTCACATCCCAAAAATTCACACCTGAAACATCCGTACAAAAATTCACATCCCAGAAATTCACAGCCCAAAAATTCACCCTGAAAACATCCATATAAAAATTCACCCTGAAAATTCACCCCAAAAATTCACAGCCCAGAAATTCACAGCCCAAAAATTCACCCCAAAAATTCACAGCCCAAAAATTCACCCCGAAAATTCACACCTGAAACATCCATACAAAAATTCACAGCCCAAAAATGCACCCCCGAGGACGAGGCCCTGCTCGGGGGGCTCCCCCCAAACTCCTCCGGGGGGGTCTCTGCACGAGGAGAGAGACGGTGAGACCCCCACCCCAAAAAATTCACAGCCCAAAAATTCACAGCCCAAAAATTCACCCGGCACTGACCGGTGTCACTGTCCCCACTGTCCCCGCTGTCCCCACTGTCCCCGCTGTCCCCCGGCACTGACCGGTGTCGCTGTCCCCTCCCGGCACTGACCGGTGTCGCTGTCCCCGCTGTCCCCACTGTCCCCTCCCGGTGTCCCCACTGTCCCCACTGTCCCCTCCCGGCACTGACCAGTGTCGCTGTCCCCAATGTCCCCAGTGTCCCCACTGTCCCCCCAGCACTGACCAGTGTCACTGTCCCCTCCCGGTGTCCCGCTGTCGCCCCTGCACTGACCAGTGTCACTGTCCCCAATGTCCCCACTGTCCCCTCCCGGCACTGACCGCTGTCACTGTCCCCACTGTCCCCTCCCTGCACTGACCGGTGTCACTGTCCCCTCCCGGTGTCCCCACTGTCCCCTCCCGGTGTCCCCACTGTCCCCACTGACCGGTGTCGCTGTCCCCGCTGTCCCCAATGTCCCCACTGTCCCCTCCCGGCACTGACCGGTGTCGCTGTCTCCCTGCACTGTCCCGCACTGACCGGTGTCCCCTCCCGGTGTCCCCGCTGTCCCCCCGCACTGACCGGTGTCACTGTCCCCAATGTCCCGAGTGTCCCCACTGTCCCCTCCCCGCACTGACCGGTGTCACTGTCCCCGCTGTCCCCAATGTCCCCGCTGTCCCCTCCCGGTGTCCCCACTGTCCCCAGTGTCCCCGCTGTCCCCCGGCACTGACCGGTGTCACTGTCCCCAATGTCCCCACTGTCCCCTCCCGGTGTCCCCGCTGTCCCCACTGTCCCCCGGCACTGACCGGTGTCGCTGTCCCCTCCTGGTGTCCCCACTGTCCCCGCTGTCCCCACTGACCGGTGTCGCTGTCCCCGCTGTCCCCCTCACTGACCGGTGTCGCTGTCCCCTCCCGGTGTCCCCACTGTCCCCGCTGTCCCCCGGCACTGACCGGTGTCGCTGTCGCGCAGCCGCTCCAGCTCCCGCAGTCTCTCTGCCAGCAGCTCCCGCTGTCGCCGCTGTCGCCGCCGCCGCCGCCGCCGCTGAGCCCGCGACAGCCGCTCCTGGGGGGGGCGGTGGATTTTGGGGGGAATCCCTCGATTTTGGGGAGTCCCGAGACTGCGGGGAATCCCTCGGTTTTGGGGGGATTCCCTCAGTTTTGAGGGGATTCCCTCGGTTTTGGGGGGATTCCCTCCGTTTTGAGGGGATTCCCTCGGTTTTGGGGGATTCCCCCGGTTTTGGGGGGATTCCCTCGGTTTTGGGGGGATTCCCTCAGTTTTGGGGGGATTCCCTCAGTTTTGGGAGATTCCCTTAGTTTTGGGGGGATTCCCTCAGTTTTGGGGGATTCCCTCGGTTTTTGGGGGGATTCCCTCGGTTTTTGGGGGATTCCCTCAGTTTGGGGGGGATTCCCTCGGTTTTGGGGGGATTCCCTCGGTTTTGGGGGGATTCCCTCAGTTTTGGGGGGATTCCCTCGGTTTTGGGGGGATTCCCTCAGTTTTGGGGGAATTCCTTAGGTTTTTGAGAGGATTCCCTCGGTTTTGGGGGGATTCCCTCAGTTTTGGGGGGATTCCCTCGGTTTTGGAGGAATTCCTCAGTTTTGAGGGGATTCCCTCAGTTTTGAGGGGATTCCCTCAGTTTTGGGGGGATTCCCTCGGTTTTGGGGGGATTCCCTCAGTTTTGGGGGATTCCCTCAGTTTTGAGGGAATTCCCTCGGTTTTTGGGGATTCCCTCAGTTTTGGGGGATTCCCTCGGTTTTGGGGGGATTCCCTCAGTTTTGAGGGGATTCCCTCAGTTTTGGGGGATTCCCTCGGTTTTGAGGGGATTCCCTCAGTTTTGGGGGGATTCCCTCAGTTTTTGAGGAGATTCCCTCGGTTTTGGGGGGATTCCCTCAGTTTTGGGGGGATTCCCTCAGTTTTGGGGGGATTCCCTCGGTTTTGGGGGATTCCCTCAGTTTTGGGGGGATTCCCTCAGTTTTTGAGGAGATTCCCTCGGTTTTGGGGGGATTCCCTCAGTTTTGGGGGGATTCCCTCAGTTTTGGGGGGATTCCCTCGGTTTTGAGGGGATTCCCTCGGTTTTGGGGGGATTCCCTCTGTTTTGGGGGGGATTCCCTCGGTTTTGGGGGGATTCCCTCGATTTTGGGGGGATTCCCTCGGTTTTGGGGGATTCCCTCGGTTTTGAGGGGATTCCCTCGGTTTTGGGGGATTCCCTCGGTTTTGGGGGGATTCCCTCGGTTTTGAGGAATTCCCTCAGTTTTGGGGGGATTCCCTCAGTTTTGGGGGGATTCCCTCGGTTTTCGGGGGATTCCCTCAGTTTTGGGGGGATTCCCTCAGTTTTGGGGGGATTCCCTCGGTTTTGGGGGGATTCCCTCGGTTTTGGGGGATTCCCTCGGTTTTGGGGGTTCCCTCAGTTTTGGGGGGATTCCCTCGGTTTTGGGGGGATTCCCTCGGTTTTGGGGGGATTCCCTCAATCTTGGAGAAATTCCTTAGGTTTTTGAGGGGATTCCCTCGGTTTTGGGGGGATTCCCTCGGTTTTTGAGGGGATTCCCTCAGTTTTGGGGGGATTCCCTCGGTTTTGGGGGGATTCCCTCAGTTTTGAGGGGATTCCCTCGGTTTTGGGCGATTCCCTCAGTTTTGGGGGGATTCCCTCGGGTTTTGGGGGATTCCCTCGGTTTTGGGGGGATTCCCTCAGTTTTGGGGGGATTCCCTCGGTTTTGGAGGAATTCCTTAGGTTTTTGAGGGATTCCCTCAGTTTTGGGGGGATTCCCTCAGTTTGGGGGGATTCCCTCGATTTTGGGGGAATCCCTCGGTTTTGGGGGGATTCCCTCAGTTTTGGGGATCCGGGGATTGGGGAGTTTGATTTTGGGGGGCACGGGGCACACAGGTGTGCAAAACCATGCGGGGGCACACGGGGGGCCATGCTCGGGTGTGAGAGCACACACAGGTGTGCAAGGAGAGCTGTGAGTGCACAGGTGAGCACACACAGGTGAGGACACGCACACACAGGTGAGCACACACACACAGGTGTGCAAGGACAGGTGTGAGCACACACAGGTGTGAGCACACACACAGGTGTGCAATGACACAGGTGAGCACAAACACACAGGTGAGCACACACAGGTGTGCAAATACAGGTGTGAGCACACACACACCTAGGTGTGCAATGACACAGGTGAGCACATACACCCCCAAGGTGTGCAAGGACAGGTGTGAGCACACATACACAGGTGAGCACACACACACACAGGTGAGCACAAACACACAGGTGCACAATGAACACGTGAGCACACACACACAGGTGAGCACACACACAGGTGTGCAATGAACACGTGAGCACACACACACACAGGTGAGCACACACACACAGGTGTGCAATGACACAGGTGAGCACACACAGGTGAGCATACATACACCCCCAGGTGTGCAAGGACAGGTGTGAGCACACATACACAGGTGTGAGCACACACACACACACAGGTGTGCAATGAACAGGTGTGAGCACACATACACAGGTGAGCACTCATGCACACACAGGTGAGCACACACAGGTGAACACACACACACACAGGTGTGCAATGAACAGGTGTGAGCACACACACACAGGTGTGAGCACACACACACACACAGGTGTGCAATGAACAGGTGTGAGCACACATACACAGGTGAGCACTCATGCACACACAGGTGAGCACACACAGGTGAACACACACACACACAGGTGTGCAATGAACAGGTGTGAGCACACACACACAGGTGTGAGCACACACACACAGGTGTGCAATGAACAGGTGTGAGCACACACACACACACAGGTGTGCAATGAACAGGTGTGAGCACACACACACAGGTGTGAGCACACACACACAGGTGTGCAATGAACAGGTGTGAGCACACACACAGGTGAGCACACACAGGTGTGCAATGAACAGGTGTGAGCACACACACACGCAGGTGAGCACACACACACACACAGGTGTGAGCACACACACACAGGTGTGCAATAAACAGGTGAGCACACACACACAGGTGTGAGCACACACACACACACAGGTGTGAGCACACACACATACACAGGTGTGCACTGACACAGGTGAACACACACAGGTGTGCAAGGACAGGTGTGAATACACATACACAGGTGAGCACACACACACAGGTGTGAGCACACACACACACACAGCTGTGAGCACACACACACACACAGAGGTGTGCAATGAACAGGTGTGAGCACACACACACACACACACAGGTGTGAGCACACATACACACACAGGTGTGAGCACACATACACACACAGGTGTGAGCACACACACACACACAGGTGTGAGCACACATACACACACACATAGGTGAGCACACACAGGTGTGAGCACACACACACACACAGGTGTGCAATGAACAGGTGTGAGCACACACACACACAGGTGAGCACACACAGGTGTGAGCACACACACACACACACATAGGTGAGCACACACAGGTGTGAGCACACACACACACACAGGTGTGCAATGAACAGGTGTGAGCACACACACACACAGGTGAGCACACACAGGTGTGAGCACACACACACAGGTGTGAGCACACACACACAGGTGTGAGCACACACACACAGACACACACAGGTGTGAGCACACACACACAGGTGAGCACACACAGATGTGAGCACACACACACACACACAGGTGTGCAAATACAGGTGTGAGCACACACCCCCCCCCCCCAGGTGCGCCGTCACTCACGGGTTCCTGCTGCGGGGCCGAGCTCACTGTGGACAGACGGGGGGGGCTCAGCCCGGCTGGGGGGGTTTGGGGGATCCCCCAATTCTGGGGGGGGGGGGGGGTTGGGCACAGCTGCGCTTTTGGGGGACCAACAGGAACCCGCACACGGGGGGGATTTTGGGGGTCACCTGAACTCCTGGGGTGGATTTTGGGGTTACCTGCATCTCTGGGGTGGATTTTTGGGGGTCACCCGAACTCCTGGGGGGGATTTTGGGGTTACCTGCATCTCTGGGGTGGATTTCGGGGTCACCTGAACTCCTGGGGTGGATTTTGGGGGTCACCCGAACTCCTGGGGTGGATTTTGGGGTCAACTGAACTCCTGGGGTGGATTTTGGGGTTACCTGAACTCCTGGGGTGGATTTTTGGGGTCACCCGAACTCCTGGGATGGATTTTGGGGTCACCTGAACTCCTGGGTGGATTTTTTGGGGGTCACCTGAACTCCTGGGGTGGATTTTGGGGTCACCCGAACTCCTGGGGTGGATTTTGGGGTTACCTGCATCTCTGGGGTGGATTTTGGGGGGTCACCCGAACTCCTGGGGTGGATTTTGGGGTTACCTGCATTTCTGGGGTGGATTTCGGGGTCACCTACACTCCAGGATGGGTTTTGGGAGTCCCTCCCTCCCAGGGATGGATTTTGGGGTTACCTGCCTCCCAGGGGATGGATTTTGGGGTTCCCTGCCTCCCAAGGGATGGATTTTGGGGTTACCTGCATCTCTGGGGTGGATTTCGGGGTCCACCTACACCCCAGGACAGGTTTTGGGGAGTCCCTGCCCCTCCAGGGATGGATTTTGGGGTTCCCTCCCTCCCAGGGGATGGATTTTGGGGAGTCCCTGCCCCACCAGGGCATGGATTTTGGGGTTACCTATCTCCCAGGGGATGGATTTTGGGGAGTCCCTGCCCCACCAGGATGGATTTTGGGGTTCCCTCCCTCCCAGGGGATGGATTTTGGGGTTCCCCCCCTCCCCGGGCAGATTTTGGGATACCTGTCCCACAGGACGGGTTTTAGGGTACCTGCATTGTGGGCATGGGTTTTGGGGTACCTACCCTGTGGATTTTGGGGTTCCCCCCCACATATTGCTGTACTTTGGGGTACCTGCCCCACGGGGGGGGTGCTGTAACCCCCATGGGATGTATTTTGGGGTACCCCCTCCCCATGGGATGTGTTTTGGGGTACCCCCCAGGGATGTATTTTGGGTATTTTGGGGTACCTGCCCCACGGGGGGGGCTGTAACCCCCATGGATGTATTTTGGGGTACCCCCTCCCTGGGGTGGGTATTTTGGGGTGGCTGTCCCCCCCATGGGATGTATTTTGGGGTACCCCCCCATGTATTTTGGCTATTTTGGGGTACCTGCCCCGCGGGGGGGGGGCTGTAACCCCCATGGGATGGGTTTTGGGGTACCCCCTCCCCATGGGATGTATTTTGGGGTACCCCCCATGTATTTTGGCTATTTTGGGGTACCTGCCCTGCGGGGAGCTTCCCCCCTCCCTATGGGATGTATTTTGGGGTACCCCCCTCCCCAGGGTGGGTATTTTGGGGGGGCCGTCCCCCCATGGGATGGGTTTTGGGGTACCCCCCATGTATTTTGGATATTTTGGGGTACCTGCCCCGTGGGGGCGTCTCCCCCATTCATTGCTGTATTTTGGGGTACCCCTTCCCCAAGGTGGCTATTTTGGGGTACCTGCCCCGCAGGGAGGTTCCCCCCTCCCTATAGAATGTATTTTGGGGTACCCCCTCCCCATGGGATGTATTTTGGGGTACCCCCCATGTATTTTGGATATTTTGGGGTACCTGCCCCCGCAGGGAGGTTCCCCCCTCCCCATGGGATGTATTTTGGGGTACCCCCTCCCCATGGGATGTGTTTTGGGGTACCCCCCCCATGTATTTTGGATATTTTGGGGTACCTGCCCCGCGGGGGGGGGCTGTACCCCCCATGGGATGTATTTTGGGGTACCCCCCATGTATTTTGGCTATTTTGGGGTACCTGCCCCGCGGGGGGGGGCCGCCGCCCCGTGCCCAGGCCGCCGCCTGCGCCGCCAGGTGCCGCAGGTAGGGCGGCGCCACGCACAGCAGCACGTTCTCGGGCTTGATGTCCGTGTGGATGATCTTGCACTTGGTGTGCAGGTAATCCAGCCCCTCCAGCACCTGCAAGCGCACCCCGACATCAGGGGGGACCCCGAAACACCGGGGGGGAACCCCGAAATCGGGGAGGAACCCCGAAATCGGGGAGGAACCCCGAAATCGCGGGGGAAACCACAACGCTGGGGGGAACTAAAAATTTGAGGGGGCATCTGAAATCCAGCAAAGAACCCCGAATCTGGGAGGGAACCCCAACATCGGGGGAGCACCCCAATATCGGAGCGAACCCCAACATTAGGGGGAACCCTGAAATCGGGGGGGGGGGGGGAACCCCAAAATCTGGGGGGAAACCCCAAATATGGGGGGGTATCCCAGTCGGGGAGGGACAGGCGATATTGGGGAGGGACAGCCCAAATCGAGGGGTGCACCCCAAAATCTGGGGGGCACGCCTAAGGGGGAGGGGACCCCAAATCTGTCTCTGTGCATCGCATTTGGGGTCCCAGGGAGGGATTTGGGGAGATTTGGGGGGTTCTGTGCATCCCGTTTGGGGTCCCAGGGAGAGATTTGGGGGTCTCTGTTCAGCCCATTTGGGGTCCCAGTGAACCAGGAGGATTTGGGGGTCTCTGTTCAGCCCATTTGGGGTCCCAGTGAACCAGGAGGGTTTGGGGGTCTCTGTTCAGCCCATTTGGGGTCCCAGGGAGGATTTGGGGGTCTCTGTTCAGCCCATTTGGGGGTCCCAGTGAACCGGGAAGATTTGGGGGTCTCTGTTCAGCCCATCTGGGGTCCCAGGGAGGGATTTGGGGGTCTCTGTTCAGCCCGTTTGGGGTCCCAAGGATGGATTTGGGGGGTCTCTGTTCAGCCATCTGGGGTCCCAGGGAGGGATTTGGGGGTCTCTGTTCAGCCCATTTGGGGTCCCAGGGAGGGATTTGGGGGTCTCTGTTCAGCCCATTTGGGGGTCCCAGGGAGGGATTTGGGGTCCCCAGTGAGCCAGGAGGGTTTGGGGGTCTCTGTTCAGCCCATCTGGGGTCCCAAGGACAGATTTGGGGGTCTCTGTTCAGCCCATTTGGGGTCCCAGGGATGGATTTGGGGGGTCTCTGTTCAGCCCATTTGGGGTCCCAGGGAGGGTTTGGGGGTCTCTGTTCAGCCCATTTGGGGTCCCAAGGACAGATTTGGGGGTCTCTGTTCAGCCTGTTTGGGCTCCCAGTGAACCAGGAGGATTTGGGGGTCTCTCTTCAGCCCATTTGGGGTCCCAGGGAGGGATTTGGGGTCCCAGTGAACCGGGAGGATTTGGGGGTCTCTGTTCAGCCCCTTTGGGGTCCCAGGGAGGGATTTGGGGGTCTCTGTTCAGCCCATTTGGGGTCCCAGGGAGAGATTTGGGGGTCTCTGTTCAGCCCATTTGGGGTCCCAGGGAGGGATTTGGGGGTCTCTGTTCAGCCCATTTGGGGTCCCAGTGAACTGGGAGGGATTTGGGGGTCTCTGTTCAGCCCATTTGGGGTCCCAGGGAGGGATTTGGGGGTCTCTGTTCAGCCCATTTGGGCTCCCAGTGAACCGGGAGGGTTTGGGGGTCTCTGTTCAGCCCATTTGGGGTCCCAGGGAGAGATTTGGGGGTCTCCAGACAGCCCATTTGGGGTCCCAATGAACGGGGAGGATTTGGGGGTCTCTGTTCAGCCCTTTTGGGGTCCCAGTGAACCAGGAGGATTTGGGGGTCTCTGCTCAGCCCATTTGGGGTCCCAGGGAGGGATTTGGGGGTCTCTGTTCAGCCCTTTTGGGGTCCCAAGGACAGGTTTGGGGGTCTCTGTTCAGCCCTTTTGGGGTCCCAGGGAGGGATTTGGGGGTCTCTGTTCAGCCCTTTTGGGGTCCCAAGGACAGGTTTGGGGGTCTCTGTTCAGCCCTTTTAGGGTCCCAATGAACCGGGAGGATTTGGGGTCTTTGTGCTGCACATTTGGGGTCCCAGGGAGGGATTTGGGGGGTTCTGTTCAGCCCATTTGGGGTCCCAGGGAGGGATTTGGGGGTCTCTGTTCAGCCCATTTGGGGTCCCAGGGAGGGATTTGGGGGTCTCTGTTCAGCCCATTTGGGGTCCCAGTGAGCCGGGAGGGGTTTGGGGGTCTCTGTTCAGCCCATTTGGGGTCCCAGGGAGGGATTTGGGGGTCTCTGTTCAGCCCATTTGGGGTCCCAGGGAGGGATTTGGGGGTCTCTGTTCAGCTCATTTGGGGTCCCAGTGAACCAGGAGGATTTGGGGGTCTCTGTTCAGCCCATTTGGGGTCCCAGTGAACCGGGAGGGTTTGGGGGTCTCTGTTCAGCCCATTTGGGGTCCCAGGGAGAGATTTGGGGTCCCAGTGAACCGGGAGGATTTGGGGGTCTCTGTTCAGCCCGTTTGGGGTCCCAAGGACACAGATTTGGGGTCCCCCAGCCCCCCCTCACCTGCCGCACGATGCTCTTGACGCAGGGCAGGGGCAGCCCCTGGTAGTTGGATTTGATGATCCAGCGCAGCAATTGGTGCCCCAGCACCTCCAGCACCATGCAAACGTCTGGGGGTGGGGGGGGGCGGTCAAGGAACCCCCAAAACCCCTGAGAGACCCCCCCCCACACCCCACAGGGTGAAAATCTCGGGGTACCCCCCCTGAGGACACCCCCAAAAGGATACGGACGCCGTTGACCCCCGAGATCTTGAAGTCGTCGATGAGCTGCACGATGTTCTCCCGCTTGGGGTCGCTGGGGTCTGAGTCCCGCACCTGGGGGGGCACGGAGGTGAATTTTGGGGTGTCGGGGGGGCACGGAGGTGAATTTTGGGGTGTTCCCTGTTTGGGGGGGGGAATCACAGAGGTGAATTTTGGGGTGTCCCCGGTTTGGGGGGGGGGTCACGGAGGTGAATTTTGGGGTGTCCCCGGTTTGGGGGAGGGGGAATCACGGAGGTGAATTTTGGGGTGTCCCCGGTTTGGAGGGGGGGTCACGGAGGTGAATTTTGGGGTGTCCCCGGTTTGGGGGGGGGGAATCACGGAGGTGAATTTTGGGGTGTCCCCGGTTTGGGGGGGGGGAATCACGGAGGTGAATTTTGGGGTGTCCCAGGTTTGGGGGGCGGGGGAATCACGGAGGTGAATTTTGGGGTGTCCCCTGTTTGGGGGGGGGGGGGTCACGGAGGTGAATTTTGGGGTGTCCCCTGTTTGAGGGGGGGTCACGGAGGTGAATTTTGGGGTGTCCCCTGTTTGGGGGGGGGGTCACGGAGGTGAATCTTGGGGTGTCCCCGGTTTGGGGGGGGGGTTCACGGAGGTGAATTTTGGGGTGTCCCCGGTTTGGGGGGGGTCACAGAGGTGAATTTTGGGGTGTCCCTTGTTTGAGGGGGAGTTCACGGAGGTGAAGTTTGGGGTGTCCCCTGTTTGGGGGGGGGTCACGGAGGTGAATTTTGGGGTGTCCCCGGTTTGGGGGGGGGGGTCACGGAGGTGAATTTTGGGGTGTCCCCTGTTTGGGGGGAATCACGGAGGTGAATTTTGGGGTGTCCCCTGTTTGGGGGGGTAGGAATCACGGAGGTGAATTTTGGGGTGTCCCCTGTTTGGGGGGGAGTTCACGGAGGTGAATTTTGGGGTGTCCCCTGTTTTGGGGGGGCCGGGGGTGGGGGGCACTCACACATTTCAGCAGTTTGATCTCATCCAGCGCCGTCTCCGTGTATTGGGGGGCGCTCTTCACCACCTTCAGCGCCACGAAACGTTTCCTCCTGCCCGGAGAAAAGCAGGGGAACACCCCCCCCTCCACACACATACACCCCAAAAAAACATTCCAGGGGAGCCCCCCCCCAAAGGAGAGAGGAGGAGCCCCCCACAACCCCCGGGTGTCCCCGCACTCACCGCAGGTCCCAGCAGAGCCACACGGTGGAGAAATGGCCCCAGCCCAGCTTGCGAACGACGTGGTAGCGCCCGTGGAAAAGGTCCCCGATGCGGACGGGGTAATACCCGCCTGGGGAGGGGAGCAAAAGGAGCAGATTTTGGGGAGGGGGCGCGGGGGGGGGTCACGCTGGGGTTTGGGGGACCCCTCCCCGAACACCCCCCAAAAAGGAGCGGGGTGTCGCTGCCCACCCACCTTTGCAGTAATCGCGGGGATCCTCCTGCTCGCCCTCGTCGGAGCCCAGCGGGGACTCGCACAGCGACGGCGGCGCCGGGGGGGGCGCTGGGGACACCTCGCGGGGGGGGCTGGGGGTCCTGAGGGGGGGGACAGTAAAGATGGGACCCCCCCCCCCCATGGAGGGGAGAGCGACCCCCAAAGCCCAGCAGAGCCCGGCGTTGGAGCCCCCCCAAAATGGGGAACCTTCGGGGGTCTCCTGTGGAACCTTCGGGGGTCTCCTCTGTGCCACGCCCTCCCCAAAATCTGCTCCTTTTAGGGGTCCCCACCGCCCCAAAATCTGCTCCCTTTGGGGGTCTCCTGTGGAACCTTCGGGGGTCTCCTCTGTGCCACCCCCTCCTCAAAATCTGCTCCCTTTAGGGGTCCCCACCGCCCCAAAATCTGCTCCTTTTAGGGGTCCCCACCGCCCCAAAATCTGCTCCTTTTAGGGGTCCCCACCGCCCCAAAATCTGCTCCCTTTGGGGGTCTCTACCATCCCCTCCCCAAATTCTGTTTCCTTCAGGGGTCTCCTCTCTGCCCCCCCGTCCCCAAAATCTGGAATCTTTGGGGGTCTCCTCTGTGCCACCCCCTCCCCAAAATCTGCTCCCTTTGGGCTTCTCCTCTGGAACCTTCAGGGGTCTCCTCTTTGCCTCCCCCTCCCCAAAATCTGCTCCCTTTGGGGGTCCCTTCTCTACCACCCCCTCCCCAAAATCTGCTCCCTTTGGGGGTCTCCTGTGGAACCTTCGGGGGTCTCCTCTGTGCCACCCCCTCCCCAAAATCTGGAACCTTCGGGGGTCTCCTCTCTGCCCCCCCATACCTGGTCTCTTCAGGGGTCTCCTCTCTGCCACCCCTTCCCCGAAATCTGGAATCTTTGGGGGTCTCCTCTGTGCCACCCCCCCCCAAAATCTGCTCCCTTTGGGCTTCTCCTCTGGAACCTTCAGGGATCTCCTCTCTGCCACCCCCTCCCCAAATTCTGCCCCTCTCGGGGGTCTCCTCTCTGCCCCCCCCCCCCCCATACCTGGTCCCTTCGGGGGTCTCCCCCATGTTGGGGAGGGGTCCCAGGGTGGTCCCACAGCCCCAGAGGAGCCGGGAATGGTCCCAGAGGCCCCCCCGAGCTGGATGGGGGGGGGGGGGGGCATTCTGGGCCATCACCCCCCCAAAATAGAAATGACCTCAAGGCCCCCCCCGGCCCCGCGGGGCTAAAAATAGCCCAGGAGGGGGAGGGGCGGCTCGGAATGTCCCCTCCCCCCCTTTAAAAAGGGGGCTCTGCTCGTGTGTGTGACCCCCTCCCCCAATTCTGGGTAAGGGTCGTGGCCCCGCTGCCCACCCCCCCTCTCACCTTGGGGGTGCTTTCGGTTTTTTGTCCTTTTTGCGTTTTCTCCTTCTCCTGACGGGATCTGGGCAGGAGGGTTTGGGGGTCACGGGGAGGGTCGCGGTATCACTGACTCCCTTGTGTCCCCCCCCCCCCAGGCCCAAAATCCACTGTCCCCCAACACTGAAATTGCCCCTCAAAAACGCCCAAAAATCTTCAGGACTCCAATTTCCCCTCCGGGACCCCCATTTTCCCCTCACACTCCCTCTCCCATTGCCTCCCTCACGACCCCTCCCATCATACGGGACCCCCATTTTCCCCTCATGCTTCCCCCAAACCCCTCAGGACCCCCCTCACGCTGCCCCTCCTGAGGGGCCCCATTTTCCCCTCAGGATCCCCCTCAGAAACCCCATTTTCCCCTCACAAATCTCATTTTTACCCAACAAACCCCATTTTTCCCGCTCACAAACCAAATTTTCCCCTGGGGACGCCCCTCACAAACCCCATTTCCCCTCTCTCGGATCCCATTTTCCCCTCAGGACACACCTCACAAACCCCATTTTCCTCTCACAGACCGCATTTTACCCCTCTTAGACCTCATTTTCTCCTCACAAACCCCATTTTTCCCCTCACAAACCCCATTTTCTCCTCAGGACACCCCTCACAAAGCCCATTTTTCCCCTCACAAACCCCATTTTCCTCTCACAAACCCCATTTTTCCCCTCACAGACCCCATTTTACCCCTCTCAGACCCCATTTTAGCCCTCACAAACACCATTTTCCCCCTCACAAACACCATTTTCCCCTCACAGACTCCATTTTTCCCCTCACAGACCCCATTTTACCCCTCTCAGACCCCATTTTCCCCTCACAAACCCCATTTTTCCCCTCACAAACCCCATTTTACCCCTCACAAACACCATTTTTCCCCTCACAGACCCCATTTTCCCCTCACAAACCCCATTTTCCTCTCACAAACCCCATTTTACCCCTCTCAGACCCCATTTTTCCCCTCACAAACCCCATTTTTCCCCTCACAAACACCATTTTCCCCTCACAGACCCCATTTTACCCCTCTCAGACCTCATTTTCCCCTCACTAACACCATTTTCCCCTCACAGACCCCATTTTACCCCTCTCAGACCCCATTTTTCCCCTCACAAACCCCATTTTACCCCTCTCAGACCCCATTTTCCCCTCACAAACCCCATTTTACCCCTCTCAGACCCCATTTTTCCCTCACAAACCCCATTTTCCCCTCACAGACCCCCGCGCCTCACCGGGCGCCCCGCGCAGCTCCATTCCCCGCGATCGCCCCCGCTCCGCGCGCGGCGCCCCCTGTCGGCCGGGGAAAGGGGCGGGGCAACCCCACAAGCTCCGCCCACCGACCAATGAGAAACCACCATGAGGTGCTGGCCACGCCTCTAACCACGCCCCGTTGTCGCCATGGAAACGCGGCCTAGCCCGACGCCGCCGTGAGAGCCCGCGCCGCTTTGTCGCGATATAACGGAGACCCAACCTCCCAGCGCGGCTGCCACATTTTCTGTATCGCGACAGCACCCGCAGAGCCCCGACAGCCCCCAACCCCCCGGACATCACTTGAATCAAGCAGCGCCGCGGTCCCAAGTGACACCGCCCCGCATTCCCGCCCTCACCCCTGATTGGCTGCCTCCACCGCACGCGTCATCCCAGCGCGACGCATCACCATGGCAACCGCGGGGTAAACACGGAAGTGCCCCAAACCAGGCCCGGGGCCTCCAAAACGGCGGGGAGAGCCCCAAAAAACGCAAATCTCCACCTCCTCTTCCTTTCCCAGGGCCTCCCGAAGGGCCTGGGGACCCCCAAGAGGCTGTCTGGGGGGAGGGTGGGGGTGGGGGCCGAGCCCCCCACGAACAGACGGGGCCAGGGGGCTGCTGGGCATCAGTTTAATACCGGGGCGCGGGGGATGTGGGGGGGCAGCACCCCCGGACCCCCCTTCCCCCCCCTCCCCCCCCAGGTGCTGATACTCGAGAGAGGGGGGAGGGGCAGAGTGCAGACCCCCTTCCCCTCCCCCTCCCCCATTTTTTCCCCCTCCCCCTCTTTTTTCCCATCCCCCCCCAAACAGCAAAAAATCCCACGGTGGTGGTTTGGGGTGGGGGGGGGGTGGGGGGGAGGGGAACAAAGAGGAGACCCTAAAAATAAAAAAATACCAGCCCCTCCCCCACCATTCCCCCAGTCATTTTGAGGAGGGGTCTTCTCCATCTCCATCTCCATCTCCATCTCCATCTCCATCTTCATCTTCATCATCATCTTCTCCCCCCCCCCCCAAAATCAATCAGCCGAGGTTCATCCGCGGCGTCCAGCGCTGTGTCCCCCTCCCCAATTTTCCATGTTTTTTTGCTGAGGGGGGGGATAATTGTGTCATTGTGTCACCCCCAAACTCATCCCCACACCCAGAGTCCCTTGGGGGGGTTTTGTTTTTTTTGGGGAGGGGGGATTGGGTGGGATTTGGGGTCGGGTGGGTGGGGGTCGGGGGGGGTTCAGCCGTGGATTTTTTGTTGTTTTTGGTTTTTTTTGGTTGTTTTTTTTGGGTGTGTTTGGGGGAGTCCGGGGGTCTCTCTGGGGGAGGCGAGGAGGATGAGGGTGGGGATTTTTTTTGGGGGGTTTTTTTGTTTTTTTTTTTTTTTTTTGTGGGGAGGGGGTCGCAGTCCGGGGGTTCAATATCAACTCTTGTCGGCGGCGGGGTCTCTGTGGCGCGAGGTTTTCATGGTCTCCAGGTACTCCTGCTGCGACACCGCCAGCACCGACGCCAGGATCTCGTCGTCCTCCCAGTCGTTCAGGCCTGGGGAGGAACCCCAAAAATTTCAATTTGGGGTGGGGGAGATGGGGGAGAAAGTTTGGAAGATCTGGAGGCAGCCCAGGTGTGGAAATCGGGGTGGATTTAGGCTCAAAAATTGGAAAATAAAGGATAAATCCACTCCCTCCATGGCGTTTTCCCAACTTTTGGACACTCAAAATTTTCATTAAATCAAAATTCCTCTCCTAAAGTGAATGCCAAGCCTCCAAAATGATCCCAAGTTCCCCAAAATGACCCTGAACCCCCAAAACGCCCCAAAATTTCAATTTGGGGTGGGGGAGATGGGGGAGAAAGTTTGGAAGCTCTGGAGGCAGCCCAGGTATGGAAATCGGGGTGGATTTGGGCTCAAAAATTGGAAAATAAAGGATAAATTCACTCCCTCCATGGCGTTTTCCCAACTTTTGGACACTCAAAATTTTCATTAAATCAAAATTCCTCTCCTAAAGTGAATGCCAAGCCTCCAAAATGATCCTAAGTTCCCCAAAATGAGATTCAACCCCCCCAAAATGACCCTGGATCTTCCCAAGTTACTCTAAATTCCCCCAAATGAATCTGAATCACCCCCAAGACTGCCCTGAACACCCCGAAACCACCTCAAACCACTCCAAAATGACCCAAAATGACCCAAAATCCCCCAAAAACTTTAAAATGCCCTAACCTCCCCCAAAACAACCCAAAATTGCCCCAAAATCCCTCCAAAACAACCACAAAACACCCAAAAATCCCCCCAAAACAACCCAAAATCCTCCAAATCCCCTCAAAACAACCCAAAATCCCCCCAAAAACAACCCTAAATTCGCCAAAAACCACCTTAAATCCACCCCAAAATAACCCTAAAACGCCCCAAAATCCCCCAAAACGACCCTAAAATGCCCCCAAAACAGCTCCAAAATGCCGCAAAATCCCCTCAAACACCCCAAAAATCCCCCCAAACCAACCGTAAATCCCCCTAAAACGCCCCTAAATTCTCCCCCAAATTCCCCACAAAACCAACCCTAAAACAACCCAAAATTCCCCAAAATCCCCCCCAGAAAAACTCAAAATGCCCCAAAAAACAACCCTAAAATCCCCCAAAAAACAACCATAAAACGCCCCTAAATCCCCCAAAACAACCCCAAATTCCCCCAAAAACCCCTTAAAACGCCCCCAAAAAACCCAGAATCCTCTAAAACACCCCCAAAACCCCTCAACCCCCCAAACAACAACCCTTAAACATCCTAAAACCAGCCTCGAAACAACCCAAAATCCTCCAAATCCCCTCAAAACAACCCAAAATCCCCCAAAAAAACAACCCTAAATTCGCCAAAAACCACCTTAAATCCACCCCAAAATAACCCTAAATGCCCCCAAAACAGCTCCAAAATGCCACAAAATCCCACAAAATCCCCTCAAACACCCCAAAATCCCCCGAAACAACCCAAAAACCCCGAAATTCCCCAAAAAAACCACTTCGAACCCCTGCAAAACCCTCAAAAAAACACCTCCAGAACCACGGGCAACCCTCCCAGAACACCCCAAAACCCCCCCAAAAACGACCCTAAACCCTCCCAAATTTCCCCAAAACGACCCAAATTTCCCCAAATTTTCCCAAATTGCCCCAAAATGCCCCAAATTTTCGGTTTTTTTGGCTCACCGAAGGCGGTTGGGGACATCTGCTGCATGATGGCGCGGCACTCGAGCGCGGGGTACAGCGACACCAGCGGCGGCGTGGCCCGGCCGCCCCCCGCCCCCAGCTGGCTGCTGGTCCCTGCGGGAAATTGGGGTTAAAGACCCCCCAAAAACCCCAAAAAAATCCAAAACCCCAAATTCCCCCCTGCCCCCAGCTGGCTGCTGGTCCCTGAGGGAAATTGGGGTTAAAGACCCCCCAAAAATACCCAAAAAAACCCCAAAAAACACCCCAAACCCGTCCCCAGCTGGCTGCTGGTCCCTGAGGGAAATTGGGGTTAAAGACCCCCCAAAAATACCCAAAAAACCCAAAAAATCCCCCCAAAACCGTCCCCAGCTGGCTGCTGGTGCCTGGGGGAAATTGGGGTTAGAGACCCCCCCAAAAATACCCAAAAAAACCCAAAAAACCCCAAAAAACCCCAAACACGCCCCCAGCTGGCTGCTGGTCCCTGAGGGGAAATTGGGGTTAAAGACCCCCGAAAAAAACCCAAAAAAACCCAAAAAACCCCAAATTCCCCCCCGCCCCCAGCTGGCTGCTGGTCCCTGAGGGAAATTGGGGTTAGAGACCCCCCAAAAATCCCAAAAAAATCCAAAAAACCCCAAAAAAACCCAAAAAACGCCCCAAACCCGTCCCCAGCTGGCTGCTGGTCCCTGAGGGAAATTGGGGTTAAAGACTCCCCAAAAATACCCAAAAAAACCCAAAAATCCCCCCAAACTCGCCCCCAGCTGGCTGCTGGTCCCTGGGGGAAATTGGGGTTAAAGACCCCCCAAAAATACCCAAAAAAATCCAAAAAACCCCAAAAAACCGCCCAAACCCGCCCCCAGCTGGCTGCTGGTCCCTGAGGGAAATTGGGGTTAAAGACCCCCCAAAAATACCCAAAAAACCCCAAAAAACCCCCCCAAACCCGCCCCCAGCTGGCTGCTGGTCCCTGGGGGAAATTGGGGTTAAAGACCCCCCCAAAATACCCAAAAAACCCCAAAAAAACCCAAAAAACCGCCCAAACCCGTCCCCAGCTGGCTGCTGGTCCCTGAGGGGAAATTGGGGTTAAAGACCCCCCAAAAAAACCCAAAAAACCCCAAAAATACCCAAAAAACCCCAAAAAACCCCCCCAAACCTGCCCCCAGCTGGCTGCTGGTCCCTGGGGGAAATTTGGGTTAGAGACCCCCCAAAAAACCCAAAAAAAACCCAAAAAACCCCAAAAAACCCCCAAACCCGCCCCCAGCTGGCTGCTGGTCCCTGAGGGGAAATTGGGGTTAAAGACCCCCCAAAAATACCCAAAAAAACCCAAAAAACCTCAAAAAACCGCCCAAACCCGTCCCCAGCTGGCTGCTGGTCCCTGGGGGGAATTGGGGTTAAAGACCCCCCAAAAATACCCAAAAAACCCCCCAAAAAAAACCCCAAACCCGCCCCCAGCTGGCTGCTGGTGCCTGAGGGAAATTGGGGTTAAAGACCCCCCAAAAATACCCAAAAAACCCAAAAAATCCCCCCAAAACCGTCCCCAGCTGGCTGCTGGTCCCTGGGGGAAATTGGGGTTAAAGACCCCCCAAAAAAACCCAAAAAACCCCAAAAAACCCCCCCAAACCCGTCCCCAGCTGGCTGCTGGTCCCTGGGGGAAATTGGGGTTAAAGACCCCCCAAAAATACCCAAAAAAACCCAAAAAACACCCCAAAAAATCCCCCCCAAACCCGTCCCCAGCTGGCTGCTGGTCCCTGAGGGGAATTGGGGTTAAAGACCCCACAAAAATACCCAAAAATCCCAAAAAAAAACCCCAAACCCACCCCCAGCTGGCTGCTGGTCCCTGGGGAAAAATTGGGGTTAGAGACCCCCCAAAAAAACCCCAAAAAACCCCAAAAAATCCCCCCAAACCCACCCCCAGCTGGCTGCTGGTCCCTGGGGGAAATTGGGGTTAAAGACCCCCCAAAAATACCCAAAAAACCCCCAAAAAAACCCCAAACCTGCCCCCAGCTGGCTGCTGGTCCCTGAGGGAAATTGGGGTTAGAGACCCCCCAAAAATACCCAAAAAAATCCAAAAAACCCCAAAAAACCGCCCAAACCCGCCCCCAGCTGGCTGCTGGTCCCTGAGGGAAATTGGGGTTAAAGACCCCCCAAAAATACCCAAAAAAACCCAAAAAACCCCAAAAAACACCCCAAACCCGTCCCCAGCTGGCTGCTGGTCCCTGAGGGGAAACTGGGGTTAAAGACCCCCCAAAAATACCCAAAAAAAAACCAAAAAACCCCAAAAAACACCCCAAACCTGCCCCCAGCTGGCTGCTGGTCCCTGGGGAGAATTGGGGTTAAAGACCCCCCAAAAATACCCAAAAAACCCCAAAAAACCCCAAAAAACCACCCAAACCCACCCCCAGCTGGCTGCTGGTCCCTGAGGGGAAATTGGGGTTAGAGACCCCCCAAAAAAACCCAAAAAAACCCCAAAAAACCCCAAAAAACACCCCAAACCCACCCCCAGCTGGCTGCTGGTCCCTGGGGGAAATTGGGGTTAAAGACCCCCAAAAATACCCAAAAAAACCCAAAAAACCCCAAAAAACACCCCAAACCCGTCCCCAGCTGGCTGCTGGTCCCTGAGGGAAATTTGGGTTAGAGAACCCCCCAAAAATACCCAAAAAAACCCCAAAAAAACCCCAAAAAACACCCCAAACCCGTCCCCAGCTGGCTGCTGGTCCCTGAGGGGAAATTGGGGTTAGAGACCCCCAAAAAAACCCCAAAAAACCCCAAACTCCCAAATCCCCCCGCCCCCAGCTGGCTGCTGGTCCCTGAGGGGAAATTGGGGTTAGAGACCCCCCAAAAATACCCAAAAAAACCCCAAAAAATCCCCCAAACCCACCCCCAGCTGGCTGCTGGTCCCTGGGGAAAATTGGGGTTAAAGACCCCCCAAAAATACCCAAAAAACCCAAAAAAAACCCCCAAACCCGTCCCCAGCTGGCTGCTGGTCCCTGAGGTGAAATTGGGGTTAAAGACCCCCCAAAAAAACCCAAAAAACCCCAAAAAAAACCCCAAACCTGCCCCCAGCTGGCTGCTGGTCCCTGAGGGAAATTGGGGTTAAAGACCCCCCAAAAAACCCCAAACTGGGCTCAGGGTCCCCCCAAAAACCCCAAATCCCGGAATACAGGGCCCCCAAATGCCTCCGCCCCCAGCTGGCTGCTGGTCCCTGAGGGAAATTGGGGTTAAAGACCCCCCAAAAATACCCAAAAAAATCCAAAAAAAACCCAAAAAAAAACCCCAAACCCGTCCCCAGCTGGCTGCTGGTCCCTGAGGGGAAATTGGGGTTAAAGACCCCCCCAAAAATACCCAAAAAACCTCAAAAAACACCCCAAACCCGTCCCCAGCTGGCTGCTGGTCCCTGGGGGAAATTGGGGTTAAAGACCCCCCAAAAATACCCAAAAAACCCCAAAAATACCCAAAAAACACCCCAAACCCGCCCCCAGCTGCCTGCTGGTCCCTGAGGGGAAATTGGGGTTAAAGACCCCCCAAAAATACCCAAAAAAAACCCAAAAAATCCCCCAAACCCACCCCCAGCTGCCTGCTGGTCCCTGAGGGAAATTGGGGTTAAAGACCCCCCAAAAACCCCAAAAAACCCAAAAAAACACCCAAAACCCACCCCCAGCTGGCTGCTGGTCCCTGGGGGAAATTGGGGTTAAAGACCCCCCAAAAATACCCAAAAAACCCCAAAAATCCCCCCAAACCCGCCCCCAGCTGGCTGCTGGTGCCCCCAGTTTGGTTCCCAGTGCCCCCAGTTTGCCCCCCAGTCCCCCCCAGTTTGGCTCCCAGTACCCCCAGTTTGGCTCCCAGTGCCCCCAGTCTTCCCCCCAGTGCCCCCAGTCCTCCCAGTTTGGTTCCCAGTCCCCCCAGTTTGGCTCCCAGTGCCCCCAGTTTGCCCCCCAGTGCCCCCAGTTTGTGTTCCCAGTCCCCCCAGTTTGGCTCCCAGTGCCCCCAGTTTGCACTCCCAGTTTGGCTCCCAGTGCCCCCAGTTTGGCTCCCAGTCCCCCCAGTTTGCACTCCCAGTTTGCCCCCCAGTGCCCCCAGTTTGCACTCCCAGTTTGGCTCCCAGTCCCCCCAGTCTGCCCCCCAGTGCCCCCAGTTTGCACTCCCACTTTGGCTCCCAGTCCCCCCAGTCTGCCCCCAGTGCCCCCAGTCCCCCCAGTTTGTGTTCCCAGTCCCCCCAGTTTGCCCCCCAGTGCCCCCCAATCTGCCCCCCAGTGCCCCCAGTTTGCACTCCCAGTCTGGCTCCCAGTCCCCCAGTCCCCCCCAGTTTGCCCCCCAGTCTGCACTCCCAGTTTGCCCCCCAGTCCCCCCCGTTGGCGGCACCTGGCGCGCAGGGCGAGGGCGGTTTTCCGGCAGGGGGCGCTCCGGGCGAGGCCGGTTTGGGGCCGGGGGTCTCGGGGTGCAGCCCGGGGTGCTCGGGGGAGGGGGCGGCGCTGCGGGGCCGGGGGGAGCGGCCGCTCCACTCCTCCAGGCCGCTGGCCGCCGCTGCCGTGGCCGAGCTGCACGTGGCGCTGGCCTTGCGCGGCTGTGGGGACACAGAGTGACCGCTGAGTGACCACAGTGACCATAGAGTGACCACAGAGTGACCACTGAGTGACCATAGAGTGACCACAGTGACCACAGTGACCATTGAGTGACCATAGAGTGACCACAGTGACCACAGAGTGATCACAGTGACCATTGAGTGACCACAGTGACCATTGAGTGACCATAGAGTGACCACAGTGACCACTGAGTGACCACTGAGTGAGCACAGTGAGCACAGAGTGACCACAGTGAGCACTGAGTGACCACTGAGTGAGCACAGTGACCACAAAGTGACCACAGTGAGCACAGAGTGACCACTGAGTGACCACTGAGTGACCATAGAGTGACCACGGAGTGACCACAGTGAGCACAGAGTGAGCACAGTGGACCATTGAGTGAATATAGAGTGACCACAGTGATTACTGAGTGACCACAGTGACCATTGAGTGACCACAGAGCGAGCACAGTGAGCACAGAGTGACCATAGAGTGACCACAGTGACCACTGAGTGACCACTGAGTGACCACAGTGAGCACTGAGTGACCACAGTGACCATAGAGTAACCACAGTGAGTACAGTGACCACTGAGTGAACATAGAGTGACCACAGTGACCACAGTGAGCACAGAGTGACCACAGTGACCACTGAGTGACCACACAGTGTCCATAGTGACCATTGAGTGACCATAGAGTGACCACAGAGTGACCATAGAGTGACCACAGTGACCACAGAGTGACCATAGAGTGACCACAGTGAGCATTGAGTGACCACTGAGTGACCATAGAGTGACCACAGTGACCACAGAGTGACCACAGAGTGAGCACAGAGTGACCACAGGCTCAGTGCCCGCTCCACTCCTCCAGGCCGCTGGCCGCCGCCGCCGTGGCCGAGCTGCACGTGGCGCTGGCCTTGCGCGGCTGCGGGGACAATGACAGTGACCACTGAGTGACCACTGAGTGAGCAGAGTGACCATAGTGAGCACTGAGTGACCACTGAGTGACCACAGAGTGACCACAGTGACCACTGAGTGACCATAGAGTGACCACAGTGACCATTGAGTGACCAATGAGTGACCACAGTGAGCACTGAGTGATGACTGAGTGACCACAGTGACCATTGAGTGACCATAGAGTGACCACAGTGACCACAGAGTGACCACAGTGAGCACAGAGTGACCACAGGCTCAGCGGCCGCTCCACTCCTCCAGGCCGCTGGCCGCGGCTGCCGTGGCCGAGCTGCACGTGGCGCTGGCCTTGCGCGGCTGTGGGGACACAGAGTGACCGCTGAGTGACCACAGTGACCATTGAGTGACCACAATGAGCACAGAGTGACCATACAGTGACCACAGTGACCATTGAGTGACCATAGAGTGACCACAGTGAGCACAGAGTGACCACTGAGTGAATATAGAGTGACCACTGAGTGAGCACAGAGTGACCACAGAGTGACCGCTGAGTGACCAGAGTGACCACAGTGAGCACTGAGTGACGACTGAGTGACCACTGAGTGAGCACAGAGTGACCACAGTGACCACTGAGTGACCACTGAGTGAGCACAGAGTGACCACAGTGACCACAGAGTGACCATAGAGTGACCACAGTGACCACTGAGTGACCATAGAGTGACCACAGTGACCATTGAGTGACCACTGAGTGACCACAGAGTGACGACTGAGTGACCACTGAGTGAGCACAGAGTGACCACAGTGACCATTGAGTGACCACTGAGTGACCACAGAGTGACCACTGAGTGACCACAGTGAGCACAGAGTGACCAGAGAGTGAGCACAGAGTGACCAGAGAGTGACCACAGTGACCATAGAGTGACCACTGAGTGACCACTGAGTGACCATAGAGTGAGCACAGAGTGACCATAGAGTGACCACTGAGTGACCATAGACTGACCAGAGTGACCACAGTGACCACTGAGTGACCACAGAGTGACCATAGACTGACCATAGAGTGACCACAGTGACCACAGAGTGACCACAGAATGACAACAGTGACCACAGTGACCAGAGTGACCACAGTGACCACTGAGTGACCACAGTGACCACAGGGCAGGGGGACAAAGGTGTCACCCCCAGGTCAGGGGGACAATGGACGGACGTCGCTCTTGGAGCAAAGAGAACACCGTGACAGGTTGGGGACACCAGGGGATGGCAGGGACACAGATGGTGACACGGATGGTGACAGGGATGGCAGGGACACAGACAGTGACAAGGATGGTGACAGGGATGGTGACAGGGACGGTGACACAGGTGATGACACTGGGGACACAGTGACAGGGACGGTGACAGGGACGGTGACAGTGGTGACAGGGACAGTGACACAAAGGGATGGTGACACTGGTGATGACACTAGGGACACAGTGACAGGGACGGTGACAGGGACGGTGACAGTGGTGACAGGGACAGTGACACAAAGGGATGGTGACACTGGTGATGACACTAGGGACACAGTGACAGGGATGGTGACAGGGATGGTGACACTGGTGACAAGGATGGTGACACAAGGGGCTCACAGGGACACAGACAGTGACAGGGACGGTGACATGAAGGGATGGTGATGGTGACACTGGTGATGATGCTAGGGACACAGTGACAGTGACGGTGACAGGGATGGTGACATGAAGGGACGGTGACAGGGATGGTAACACTGGTGACAGGGACGGTGACACGAAGGGATGGTGACAGGGACGGTGACACCGATGGTGACACAAGGGGCTCACAGGGACACAGACAGTGACAGGGATGGTGACACCGGTGATGACACTGGGGACACAGTGACAGTGATGGTGACAGGGACGGTGACAGGGACGGTGACATGAAGGGACGGTGACAGGGACGGTGACACTGGTGACAGGGATGGTGACACGAAGGGATGGTGACAGGGATGGTGACACTGGTGATGACACTAGGGACACAGTGATGGTGACAGGGACGGTGACACTGGTGACAGGGATGGTGACAGGGATGGTGACACTGGTGATGACACTAGGGACACAGTGACAGTGATGGTGACAGGGACGGTGACAGGGACGGTGACACGAAGGGACGGTGACAGGGACGGTGACAGGGACGGTGACACCGATGGGGACAGGGATGGTGACATGAAGGGATGGTGACAGGGACGGTGACACTGGTGATGACACTAGGGACACAGTGACAGTGATGGTGACAGGGACGGTGACAGGGACGGTGACACCGATGGTGACAGCGACGGTGACACAAGGGGATGGTGACAGGGACGGTGACACTGGTGATGACACTAGGGACACAGTGACAGGGATGGTGACACTGGTGACAGGGATGGTGACAGGGATGGTGGCACTAGTGATGACACTAGGGACACAGTGACAGTGACGGTGACAGGGATGGTGACACTGGTCACAGGGACGGTGACACGAAGGGATGGTGACACTGGTGATGACACTGGGGACACAGTGACAGTGCCAGGGACGGTGCCACGCGCGCTGTCCCACCTGCCGCGCCTGCTTCTCCTGGTCGCGCAGCCACTGCAGGTAGGACTCGCGGGCCACCTGCTCCTCGATGGCCTCGTTGGTGGCCTCCCAGTCGGTGGCGCGCTTCTTGTCCTCCAGCATCTGCTGCTCGATCCACGACTCCTCCGACGTCTTGATGGCGCTCTTCATCAGGGACTGCTCCGCCAGCTGGGCACAGGGGACAGTGGGGACAGCGGGGACGTGAGGGGACAGCGGGGACACGAGGGATATTGGGGACAGTGGGGACAGCAGGGGTGAGAGGGGACACGAGGGATATTGGGGACAGTGGGGACAGCGGGGGTGAGAGGGGACACGAGGAATATTGGGGACACCAGGGATGTGAGGAGACGGGGACACTGGGGACATTGGGGACATTGGGGACAGTGGGGACACTGGAGACATTGGGGACAGTGGGGACCAGGGGACACCAGGGATGTGAGGAGACGGGGACACTGGGGACATTGGGGACACTGGGGACACCAGGGGACACCAGGATGTGAGGGGACATTGGGGACACTGGGGACGTGAGGGGACAGCAGGGACATGAGGGGACAGTGGGGACATTGGAGATAACGGGATGTGACGGGACACTGGGGCATTGGAGACACTGGGGGATATTGGGGACACTGGGGACATGAGGGGACAGTGGGGACAGCGGGGACATGAGGGGACAGTGGGGATGAGAGGGGACACGAGGGATACTGGGGACACCAGGGATGTGAGGAGACGGGGACACTGGGGACATTGGGGACAGTGGGGACCAGGGGACACCAGTGGATGTGAGGAGACACTGGGGCCAGTGGGGACAGTGGGGACACCAGGGGACACCACGATGTGAGGGGACATTGGGGACACTAGGGACGTGAGGGGACAGCGGGGACGTCAGGGGACAGCGGGGACAGCGGGGACAGTGGGGACAGGGGACGTGAGGGGACAGCGGGGATGAGAGGGGACACAAGGGATATTGGGGACAGCGGGGATGTGAGGAGATGAGGAGACGGGGACACTGGGGACATTGGGGACATTGGGGACACTGGGGACACCAGGGGACACCAGGATGTGAGGGGACACTGGGGACACTGGGGACATGAGGGGACACGAGGAATATTGGGGACACCAGGGATGTGAGGAGACGGGGACACTGGGGACATTGGGGACACTGGGGACACCAGGGGACACCAGGATGTGAGGGGACATTGGGGACACTGGGGACGTGAGGGGACAGCAGGGACATGAGGGGACAGTGGGGACAGGGGACATTGGGGACACTGGGAACATGGGGGACACTGGGGATACTGGGGACATTGGGGACACCAGGGACCGACAGGGGACACCTTGGGCCATGCAGGGGTCCCACCCCTAAACTTGGGGTCCCACCCCCAAACTCGGGGTGTCCCCTCCAAAATCAGGGTCCCCACCCCCCAATTTCGGGGTTCCCCTGTCCCGTACCCCCGGTTTGAAGGAGGGCAACCCCAGCCCCACGGAAAGGGGGCTCAGGGGATGGAAAGGGGGTATCAAGGAGGGTCCCCAGACCCCAATCTCGGGGTCCCCCCCATTCACCCCCATTTGAAGAAGGGCAGCCCCACGGAAAGGGGGCTCAGAGAGGATCCCCAGATCCCAATTTCGGGGTCCCCCATTGCGTACCCCCGGTTTGAAGGAGGGTAGCCCCAGCCCCATGGAAAGGGGGCTCAGGGGATGGAAAGGGGGCTCAGGGAGGGTCCCCACCCCCCAATTTCGGGGTCCCCCTGTCCCGTACCCCCGGTTTGAAGGAGGGCAGCCCCAGCCCCATGGAAAGGGGGTTCAGGGGATGGAATGGGGGTGTCAAGGAGGATCCCCAGACCCCAATTTTGGGGTTCCCCCCATTTACCCCCGGTTTGAAGGAGGGGAGCCCCAGCCCCATGGAAAGGGGGTTCAGGGGATGGAAAGGGGGCTCAGGGAGGGTCCCCGGACCCCAATTTTGGGGTCCCCACTCCCCAATTTCGGGGTCCCCACCCCACATACCCCTAGTTTGAAGGAGGGCAGCCCCAGCCCCACAGAAAGGGGGCTCAGAGAGGATCCCCAACCCCCAATTTCGGGGTCCCCCTGTCCCATACCCCCGGTTTGAAGGAGGGCAGCCCCACGGAAAGGGGGCTCAGGGATGGAATGGGGGTGTCAAGGAGGGTCCCCACCCCCCAATTTCGGGGTCCCCACCCCACGTACCCCCGGTTTGAAGGAGGGCAACCCCAGCCCCAAGGAAAGGGGGTTCAGGGATGGAATGGGGGTGTCAAGGAGGGTCCCCACCCCCCAATTTTGGGGTCCCCCATTGCGTACCCCTGGATTGAAGGAGGGCAGCCCCAGCCCCATGGAAAGGGGGCTCAGAGAGGATCCCCACTCCCCAATTTCGGGGTCCCCACTCCCCAATTTCGGGGTCCCCCTGTCCCGTACCCCCGGTTTGAAGGAGGGCACCCCCAGCCCCACAGAAAGGGGGCGCAGAGAGAGTCCCCCCCACCCAATTTTGGGGTCCCCCATTGCGTACCCCCGGTTTGAAAGAGGGCAGCCCCAGCCCCACGGAAAGGGGGCACAGGGAGGGTCCCCAGACCCCAATTTCGGGGTCCCCCATTGCGTACCCCTGGATTGAAGGAGGGCAGCCCCAGCCCCATGGAAAGGGGGCTCAGAGAGGATCCCCACTCCCCAATTTCGGGGTTCCCCCCATTTACCCCCGGTTTGAAGGAGGGCAGCCCCAGCCCCACGGAAAGGGGGCGCAGGGATGGAATGGGGGTGTCAAGGAGGGTCCCCAGACCCCAATTTCGGGGTCCCCCCCATTTACCCCCGGTTTGAAGGAGGGCAGCCCCACAGAAAGGGGGCTCAGGGAGGGTCCCCAGACCCCAATTTCGGGGTCCCCCCCATTCACCCCCAGTTTGAAGGAGGGCAGCCCCAGCCCCACAGAAAGGGGGCGCAGAGAGAGTCCCCAGACCCCAATTTTGGGGTCCCACCCCCCAAATCAGACTCCCTACCCCCCAATCTTGGGGTCCCCCCCATTCACCCCCGGTTTGAAGGAAGGCAGCCCCACAGAAAGGGGGCTCAGGGAGGGTCACCAACCCCCAATTTCGGGGTCCCCACTCCCCAATTTCGGGGTCCCCCCCATTCACCCCCATTTGAAGAAGGGCAGCCCCACAGAAAGGGGGCTCAGGGAGGGTCCCCAGACCCCAATTTCGGGGTCCCCACCCCACGTACCCCCGGTTTGAAGGAGGGCAGCCCCAGCCCCACGCCGATGGTCGCCTTGTTGGGGTTCACCACGGAGTTGTAGTGGATGTTGCGGTGGTAGCTGACGCGGATGGGCTCGTCCTCATTGTGCTGGATGCCGTGGAACGTGTTGATGGGCTCTGGGCACCCCAAAAAACGACACACAGCAGCACCCCAAAAATACAGATGAGAGCCTTGAAAAAATACCTGGGACCCTAAAAAAACACTGCCTGGGACCCCCAAAAACCCACATGGGATCCCCAAAAACCCACATGGGATCTCACAAAAACAGAGAGAACGTCACAAAAACAGGTGAGAGCTCAAAATATCCATGGCACCCTAAAAACAGGTGGGACCCCAAATATTGATGGCACCTCAAAAATCCAGATGGGACCCCCAAGGACACGCGGCACCCCAAACACAGATAAGGACCCCAAAAACCCCCGTGGGATCTCACAAAAACAGCTGGGATCCCCAAAATCCAGATGGGACCCCCAAATACAGGTGGGACCCCAAATACTGATGGCACCTCAAAAATCCAGATGGGACCCCCAAGCACACGTGGCACCCCAAACACAGATAAGGACCCCAAAAACCCACGTGGGATCTCACAAAAACAGCTGGGATCCCCAAAATCCAGATGGGATCCCCAAAAAACACAGCTGGACCTCCAAAATTGCACCTCAGAACCCCCCCCACTGCTCCTGGTTCCTCAGAGACCCCTCCCCAATAACCCCAGCACCCAGGGGACCCCTCCCCATTGATCCCAGTGCCTCAGGGACCCCTCCCCACTGATCCCAGTGCCTCAGGGACCCCTCCCCATTGATCCCAGTGCCTCAGAGACCCCTCCCCATTGATCCCAGTTCCTCAGGGACCCCTCCCCATTGATCCCAGTGCCTCGGGGACCCCTCCCCAGTGCTCCCAGTGCCTCAGGGACCCTCCCCAATAACCCCAGCACCCAAGGGACCCCTCCCCAGCGCTCCCAGTGCCTCAGGGACCCCTCCCCAATAACCCCAGCACCCAGGGGAGGGGTCCCCAGTGTTCCCAGTGTCCATAGGACTCCCCCCCAGTGCTCCCAGCGCCTCAGGGACCCCTCCCCAATAACCCCAGCACCCAGAGGACCCCTCCCCATTGATCCCAGTGCCTCAGGGACCCCTCCCCATTGATCCCAGTGCCTCAGGGACCCCTCCCCAATAACCCCAGCACCCAGGGGACCCCTCCCCAGTACTCCCAGTGCCTCAGGGACCCCTCCCCAGTGCTCCCAGTGCCTCGGGGACCCCTCCCCACAGCTCCCCATCGCTCTGGGTCCTCCATGGCTCCTCAGGGACCCCTCCCCAGTGTTCCCAGTGTCCATGGGACTCCCCCCCAGTGCTCCCAGTGCCTCGGGGACCCCTCCCCATTGATCCCAGTGCCTCAGGGACCCCTCCCCATTGATCCCAGTTCCTCAGGGACCCCTCCCCATTGATTCCAGTGCCTCAGAGACCCCTCCCCATTGATCCCAGCACCCAGGGGACCCCTCCCCAGTGCTCCCAGTGCCTCAGGGACCCCTCCCCATTGATCCCAGTTGCTCAGGGCCCCCTCCCCATTGATTCCAGTGCCTCGGGGACCCCCCCCAATAACCCCAGCACCCAGGGGACCCCTCCCCAGTGTTCCCAGTGCCTCAGGGACCCCTCCCCTCAGCTCCCCATCGCTCTGGGTCCTCCATGGCTCCTCAGGGACCCCTCCCCAGTGTTCCCAGTGTCCATGGGACCCCTCCCCACTGATCCCAGTGCCTCAGGGACCCCTCCCCAGTCCGTCCCAGTCTCACCAGTGCCGTACTGGTAGACCTCGACGGGCCAGTTGTACATCTCGGCCATGGCCTGTGGTTCCCATGGCCCCTCAGAGACCCCTCCCCAATAACCCCAGCGCCCAAGGGACCCCTCCCCAGTGTTCCCAGTGTCCATGGGACCCCTCCCCATTGATCCCAGTGCCTCAGGGACCCCTCCCCATTGATCCCAGTACCTCAGGGACCCCTCCCCACAGCTCCCCATCGCTCTGGGTCCTCCATGGCTCCTCAGGGACCCCTCCCCAGTGTTCCCAGTGTCCATGGGACCCCTCCCCAATAACCCCAGCACCCATGGGACCCCTCCCCAGCGCTCCCAGTGCCTCAGGGACCCCTCCCCATTGATCCCAGTGCCTCAGGGACCCCTCCCCATTGATCCCAGTGCCTCGGGGACCCCTCCCCATTGATCCCAGCACCCAGGGGACCCCTCCCCATTGATCCCAGTGCCTCAGGGACCCCTCCCCATTGATCCCAGTGCCTCAGGGACCCTCCCCAATAACCCCAGCACCCAGGGGACCCCTCCCCATTGATCCCAGTGCCTCAGGGACCCCTCCCCATTGATCCCAGTGCCTCAGGGGACCCCTCCCCATTGATCCCAGCGCCTCAGGGACCCCTCCCCAGTGCTCCCAGTGCCTCAGGGACCCCTCCCCATTGATCCCAGTGCCTCAGGGACCCCTCCCCACTGATCCCAGTGCCTCAGGGACCCCTCCCCATTGATCCCAGTGCCTCAGGGACCCCTCCCCAATAACCCCAGCACCCAGGGGACCCCTCCCCATTGATCCCAGTGTCCATGGGACTCCCCCCCAGTCCATCCCAGTGCCTCAGGGACCCCTCCCCATTGATCCCAGTGCCTCAGGGACCCCTCCCCAATAACCCCATCACCCAAGGGACCCCTCCCCAGCGCTCCCAGTGCCTCAGGGACCCCTCCCCATTGATCCCAGTGCCTCAGGGACCCCTCCCCAGCGCTCCCAGTGCCTCAGGGACCCCTCCCCATTGATCCCAGTGCCTCAGGGACCCCTCCCCAGCGCTCCCAGTGCCTCAGGGACCCCTCCCCAATAACCCCAGCACCCAGGGGAGGGGTCCCCAGTGTTCCCAGTGTCCATAGGACTCCCCCCCAGTGCTCCCAGCGCCTCAGGGACCCCTCCCCAGTGTTCCCAGTGTCCATGGGACCCCTCCCCAATAACCCCCAGCACCCAGGGGACCCCTCCCCATTGATCCCAGTGCCTCAGGGACCCTTCCCCATTGATCCCAGTGCCTCAGGGACCCCTCCCCATTGATCCCAGTGCCTCAGGGACCCCTCCCCATTGATCCCAGTGGCTCAGAGACCCCTCCCCATTGACCCCAGCACCCAGGGGACCCCTCCCCATTGATCCCAGTGCCTCAGGGACCCCTCCCCATTGATCCCAGTGCCTCAGGGACCCCTCCCCATTGATCCCAGTGCCTCAGGGACCCCTCCCCAGTGCTCCCAGTGCCTCAGGGACCCCTCCCCATCGATCCCAGTGCCTCAGGGACCCCTCCCCATTGATCCCAGTTGCTCAGGGACCCCTCCCCATCGATCCCAGTGCCTCGGGGACCCCTCCCCATTGATCCCAGTGCCTCAGGGACCCCTCCCCAGTGCTCCCAGTGCCTCAGGGACCCCCCCCAATAACCCCAGCACCCAGGGGACCCCTCCCCATTGATCCCAGTGCCTCAGGGACCCCTCCCCATTGATCCTAGTGCCTCAGGGACCCCTCCCCAGTGTTCCCAGTGCCTCAGGGACCCCTCTCCAATAACCCCAGCACCCAGGGGACCCCTCCCCATCGATCCCAGTTGCTCGGGGACCCCTCCCCAGCGCTCCCAGTGCCTCAGGGACCCCTCCCCATTGATCCCAGTGCCTCAGGGACCCCTCCCCATTGATCCCAGTGCCTCAGGGACCCCTCCCCAATAACCCCAGCACCCAGGGGACCCCTCCCCAGTGCTCCCAGTGTCCATGGGACTCCCCCCCCAGCGCTCCCAGTGCCTCGGGGACCCCTCCCCACAGCTCCCCATCGCTCTGGGTCCTCCATGGCTCCTCAGGGACCCCTCCCCATTGATCCCAGTGCCTCAGGGACCCCTCCCCAGTCCATCCCAGTCTCACCAGTGCCGTACTGGTAGACCTCGACGGGCCGGTTGTACATCTCGGCCATGGCCTGCATCTCGATGTGGTTCCCGTGGCAGGTGCTCTTGCGCTTGCGGTTGATGTAGGTGGTGAAATCCTCCGTGACGTAATTGGAGAAATAATCGGCGTTCTTCATCTGGGGACACGGGGGACACGTTGGGGACACAGGGGACAGGCTGGGGACACGGGGGACAGGCTGGGGACAGGCTGGGGACAGGCTGGGGACATGGGGGACAGGCTGGGGACAGGCTGGGGACAGGCTGGGGACATGGGGGACAGGCTGGGGACAGGCTGGGGACATGGAGGACAGGCTGGGGACAGGCTGGGGACAGGTTAGGGACATGGGGGACAGGCTGGGGACAGGCACAGCACCACTGGGGACAGGCTGGGGGAGCCTTGGGGACACTGAGTTGGAGAAATGATTGGCGTTCTTCATCTGGGGACACAGGGACACGTTAGGGACACTGGGGACATGTTAGGGACACAGGGGACAGGCTGGGGATGGGCTGGGGACAGGTTAGGGACATGGGGGACAGGCTGGGGACACACTGGGACAGGTACAGCACCACTGGGGACAGGCTGAGGGAGCCCTGGGGACACACTGGGGACACCAGGTTGGAGAAATAATCGGCGTTCTTCATCTGGGGACACAGGGCAGGGGACACAGGGGACATGTTAGGGACATGGGGGACAGGCTGGGGACACAGTGAGGACAGGCACAGCACCACTGGGGACAGGCTGAGGGAACCCTGGGGACACTGAGTTGGAGAAATGATCGGCGTTCTTCATCTGGGGACACAGAGACACGTTAGGGACACGGGGAACAGGCTGGGGACAGGTTGGGGACAGGTTAGGGACATGGGGGACAGGCTGGGGACACAGGGAACACGTTAGGGACACAGGGGACAGGCTGGGGACAGGTTGGGGACAGGTTAGGGACATGGGGGACAGGCTGGGGACACAGCGAGGACAGGCACAGCACCACTGGGGACAGGCTGGGGGAGCCCTGGGGACACTGAGTTGGAGAAATGATTGGCTTTCTTCATCTGGGGACACAGAGACATGTTAGGGACACGGGGAACAGGCTGGGGACAGGCTGGAGACACAGGGGACACGTTAGGGACGCAGGGGACAGGTTAGGGACATGAGGGACAGGCTGGGGACACACTGGGACAGGTACAGCACCACTGGGGACAGGCTGAGGGAGCCCTGGGGACACTGAGTTGGAGAAATGATTGGCTTTCTTCATCTGGGGACACAGAGACATGTTAGGGACACAGGGGACAGGCTGGGGACAGGCTGGAGACACAGGGGACACGTTAGGGACACGGGGGACAGGCTGGGGACAGGCACAGCACCACTGGGGACAGGCTGAGGGAGCCCTGGGGACACACTGGGGACACCAGGTTGGAGAAATAATCGGCGTTCTCCATCTGGGGACACAGGGCAGGGGACACAGGGGACATGTTAGGGACACAGGGGACATGTTAGGGACATGGGGGACAGGCTGGGGACACACTGGGACAGGCACAGCACCACTGGGGACAGGCTGAGGGAACCCTGGGGACACTGAGTTGGAGAAATGATCGGCGTTCTTCATCTGGGGACACTGGGGACATGTTAGGGACACTGGGGACAGGCTGGGGACAGGCTGGAGACACAGGGGACACGTTAGGGACACTGGGGACAGGCTGGGGACACAGGGGACACGTTAGGGACACAGGGGACAGGCTGGGGACAGGCACAGCACCACTGGGGACAGGCTGAGGGTGCCCTGGGGACACACTGGGGACACCAGGTTGGAGAAATGATCGGCGTTCTTCATCTGGGGACACAGGGCAGGGGACACATCAGGGACACAGGGGACATGTTAGGGACACAGGGGACAGGCTGGGGACACAGGGGACACGTTGGGGACACGGGGGACAGGCTGGGGACAGGCTGGGGACAGGTTAGGGACATGGGGGACAGGCTGGGGACACACTGGGACAGGCACAGCACCACTGGGGACAGGCTGGAGACACAGGGAACACGTTAGGGACACAGGGGACAGGCTGGGGACAGGTTGGGGACAGGTTAGGGACATGGGGGACAGGCTGGGGACACAGCGAGGACAGGCACAGCACCACTGGGGACAGGCTGGGGGAGCCCTGGGGACACTGAGTTGGAGAAATAATCGGCGTTCTTCATCTGGGGACACAGGGGACAGGCTGGGGATGGGCTGGGGACAGGTTAGGGACACAGGGGACAAGCTGGGGACAGGCTGGGGACACGTTAGGGACACAGGGGACATGCTGGGGACACACTGGGACAGGCACAACACCTCTGGGGACAGGCTGGGGGAGCCCTGGGGACACTGAGTTGGACAAATGATCAGCGTTCTTCATCTGGGGACACAGGGGACATGTTAGGGACACGGGGGACAGGCTGGGGACACAGGGGACAGGCTGGGGACAGGCACAGCACCACTGGGGACAGGTTAGCGACATGGGGAACAGGCTGGGACAAGCTGGGGACATGGTGGGGACAGGCTGGGGACATGGTGGGGACAGGCTGGGGACACAGGGGACAGGCACAGCACCACTGGGGACACCGGGAACACGAATGGGAGAGCCCTGGGGACACTGAGAGAGCCCTGGGGACACACTGGGGACATCGAGATGGAGAAGTCGTCGGCGTTCTTCATCTGGGGACACAGGGGACAGGCTGGGGACACACTGGGGACACACTGGGGACACTGGGAAAAACTTGGGGACACCAAGTAGGAAGAATAACCCCCAGTCTTCATCTGGGGACACGTTGGGGACAGCTGGGGACACGCTGGGTGGGGACAGTGGCAGGGAGGGACACAGAACCACAGAGACACCGGGGACACACCGGGGACACACCGGGGGAGCCTTGGGGACACGGGGGGGAACAGCAGCCTGGGGACCCCCGGGGCTCTGAGCGCCTTCCCAGTCCATCCCAGTGCCTCCCAGTGCCTTCCAGTGCTCTCCCAGTGCATTCCAGTCCATCCCAGTGCCTCCCAGTGCCTCCCAGTCCCTCCCAGTGCTCTCCCAGTGCATTCCAGTCCATCCCAGTCCCTCCCAGTCCATCCCAGTGCCCCTCCAGTGTCCTCCCAGTCAATCCCAGTGCCTTCCAGTCCATCCCAGTGCTCCCTCAGTCCATCCCAGTCCCCTCCCAGTCCCTCCCAGTGCCTTCCCAATCCCCTCTCAATCCTCCCAGTCCATCCCAGTGCTCTCCCAGTGCATTCCAGTCCATCCCAGTCCCCTCCAGTGCCCTCTGAGTCCATCCCAGTCCATCCCAGTCCCTCCCAGTCCATCCCAGTCCCTCCCCAGTGCATCCCAGTGCTCCCTCAGTCCACCACAGTCCCCTCCCAGTCCATCCCAGTCCCCTCCCAGTGCTCTCTCCGTCCATCCCAGTCTGTCCCAGTCCATCCCAGTGCCCCCCCAATCCCCTCCCAGTCCACCTCAGTCCCCTCCAAGGCCCTCCCAGTCCATCCCAGTCCCCCAAAATGCCCCCCCAGTGCCCTCTCAGTCCCTCCCAGTGCCCTCTCAGTCCATCCCAGTCTGTCCCAGTCCCTCCCAGTGCCCTCCCAATCCATCCCAGTCCCTCCCCAATGCATCCCAGTGCTCCCTCAGTCCACCACAGTCCCCTCCCAGTCCTTCCCACTGCCTTCCCAGTCCATCCCAGTCCCTCCCAGTGCTCTCTCCATCCATCCCAGTCTGTCCCAGTCCCTCCCAGTCGCCCCCAGCACCATCCCAGTCCCTCCCCAGTCTATCCCAGTGCTCCCTCAGTCCACCACAGTCCCCTCCCAGTCCATTCCTGTCCTCTCCCAGTCCATCCCAGTGCCCCCCAATTCCCTCCCAGTCCATCTCAGTCCCCTCTCAGTCCATCCCAGTCCCTCCCAGTGCCCTCCCAGTCCATCCCAGTCTGTCCCAGTCCATCCCAGTCCCCCTCAGTCCCTCCCAGTCCATCCCAGTCCCCCCCAGTGCCCTCCCAGTCCCCCCCAATGCCCTCCCAGTCCATCCCAGTCCCCTCCCAGTCCATCCCAGTCCCTCCCAGTCCATCCCAGTCCCTCCCAGTGCTCTCTCCATCCACCTCAGTCCCTCCCAGTGCCCTCCCAGTGCTCTCTCCATCCATCCCAGTCTGTCCCAGTCCATCCCAGTGCCCTCCCAGTCCCTCCTAGTCCATCCCAGTGCCCTCCAATCCCCTCCCAGTCCATCCCAGTCCCCCGAAATATCCCTCCCAGTGCCCTCTCAGTCCCTCCCAGTGCTCTCCCAGTCCATCCCAGTCCCTCCCAGTGCCTTCCCAGTCCCCTCTCAATCCTCCCAGTCCATCCCAGTGCTCTCCCACTGCATTCCAGTCCATCCCAGTCCCCTCCACTGCCCTCTGAGTCCATCCCAGTCCCTCCCAGCGCTCTCTCCATCCATCCCAGTCTGTCCTAGTCAATCCCAGTGCCCTCCCAGTCCATCCCAGTCCCTCCCCAGTGCATCCCAGTCTGTCCCAGTCCATCCCAGTGCCCTCCCAGTCCCTCCCAGCGCTCTCTCCATCCATCCCAGTCTGTCCCAGTCCATCGCAGTGCCCTCCCAGTCCCCCCCAGTCCCTCCCAGTCCATCCCAGTGCCCCCCAATCCCCTCCCAGTCCACCTCAGTCCCCTCCAAGGCCATCCCAGTCCCCCAAAATGCCCCTCCCAGTGCCCTCTCAGTCTCTCCCAGTGCTCTCCCAGTCCATCCCAGTCCCTCCCAGTGCCCTCTCAGTCCATCCCAGTCCCTCTCAGTCCATCGCAGTGCCCTCCCAGTCCCCCCCAGTCCCTCCCAGTCCATCCCAGTCCATCCCAGTCCCCCCCAGTGCCCTCCCAGTCCCACCCAGTCCATCCCAGTCCCTCCCAGTGCCCTCCCAGTCACCCCCAGCACCATCCCAGTCCCTCCCAGTCCACCACAGTCCCCTCCCAGTCCACTCCCAGTGCTCTCTCCGTCCGTCCCAGTCTGTCCCAGTCCATCCCAGTCCCTCCCAGTGCTCTCTCCATCCACCTCAGTCCCTCCCAATGCCCTCCCAGTCCATCCCAGTCCCTCCCAGTCCCTCCCAATCCATCCCAGTCCCTCCCAGTCCGTCCCAGTCCATCCCAGTCCCTCCCAGTCCCTCCCAGTCCCTCACCAGGTAGTCCATGCAGTGCTTCCTCACCACCTCGTGCATGTCCTGGTCTCCGTACACCTGATCGGCTGCGGGGACACACAGGGGACACTGAGGGGACACTGAGGGGACACTGAGGGGACACTGGGGGGGGCAGCGCCTCGGGGGGGTTGAGGGATTTTGGGGTGATTTTGGGGGCATTTTGGGGGTGATTTTGGGTGATTTTGGGGCTTTTTTGGGGGATTTTTGGGGGATTTTTGGGGCTTTTTTTGGGTGTTTTTGGGGGATTTTTGGGGAGATTTTAGGGATGACGGGGCGATTTTCGGGATAATTTTTGGAGCGATTTAGGGGTGATTTAGGGGGACTTTTTGGGGTGATTTTGGGGGGATTTTCTGGGGTGATTTGGGGGAATTTTTGGGGGATTTTCTGGGGTGATTTTGGGGGGATTTTTGGGGAAGATTTTAGGGATGACTTTGGGGTGATTTTGGGGATAATTTTTGGAGTGATTTAGGGGGACCTTTTGGGGTGATTTTCGGGGGATTTTCTGGGGATTTTTGGGGGATTTTCTGGGGTGATTTTGGGGTGATTTTTGGGGTGATTTTGGGGGATTTTTGGGGTGATTTTGGGGGGATTTTTGAGCGGATTTTGGGGTGATTTTAGGGTGATTTGGGGGATTTTGGGTTTTTTTGGGGGTGATTTTGGTTTTCTTTTGGGGTGATTTTTAGGGGAATTTTTGGGGTAATTTTAGGGGATTTCTGGGGTGATTTTGGGAGATTTTTGGGGTAATTTTGGGGGATTTTTTTGTGATGATTTTGCAAATTTTTGGGGGTGATTTTGGTTTGGTTTTTTTTTGAGGGGATTTTTGGGGTGATTTTTGGGGTGATTTTGGGGGGGTGTTTTTTGGGATTTTTGTGGGGTGATTTTGGGGGTGTTTTTTTGGGGCAATTCTGGGGATGATTTTGGGGGGAATTTTGGGGGTGATTTTAGGGGGATTTTCGGGTGTGATTTTGAAGGGTTTTTTTGAGGAGATTCTGGGGATGATTTTAGGGTGATTTTGGGGGTGATTTTGGGGTGATTTTGGGGGATTTTTTGGAATGATTCTGCAAATTTTTGGGGGTGATTTGGGGGTTTTTTTGGGGTGATTTTGGGGTATTTTTGGGGGGATTTTTAAGGGGATTTTGGGGTGATTTTAGGGGGATTTTGGGGTGATTTTAGGGTGATTTTGGGGTGATTTTGGGGTGATTTTTGCGGTTTGTGTGGGGTGATTTTGGGGTGATTTTAGGGTGATTTTGGGGTTTGTGTGGGGTGATTTTAGGGTGATTTTGGGGTGATTTTGGGGTAATTTTGGGGTGATTTTTTGGGGTTTGTGTGGGGTGATTTTGGGGTGATTTTAGGATGATTTTTGGGGTTTGTGTGGGGTGATTTTGGAGGATTTTAGGATGATTTTGGGGTGATTTTTGGGGTGATTTTAGGGTGATTTTGGGTGATTTTTTGGGGTGATTTTGGGGTGATTTTAGGGTGATTTTTGGGGTGATTTCGGGGCTCACCCACAGCCCGGAACAGGCAGGCCCCGTCCTCCTTCATGCGTTTGATGATGAAGCCTTTCTTCTCCCGCAGAGCCTTCTCGAACCGGTGCTCCTGCTGGAGACACAGCCGGGCTCGGGGGGGTCCCGGGGCTCTTTGGGGGGTCCCGGGGGTCTTTGGGGGTCCCTTGGGGACTTTGGGGGGTCCCTTGGGGACTTTGGGGGTTCCTTTGGGTCATTGTGGGGGAACACGAGATGGGGAGAGCTGAGGGAGCCACAGGAGATGAAGGAGTGGCACAAATGGGGAAAAAGGGAAGAAAAAGTGGGGGTTCAGGGAGGTTTTTGGGGCTGGGGGGGTTTTGGGGACTTGGGGGTCCCTCAGAGCATTGGGGGGGACAAAGGGTTGGGGTCTGGGGGGTTTTGGGGGTCCTGGGGGGGTTTGGGGGGTCCTGGGGGGGTAAAGGGGGTTTTGGGGGGGAATATAGGGGGGTTTGAGGGGTTATACAGGGGGGTTTGGGGGGTCCTGAGGGGTTTTGGGGGGTCCTGAGCGGGTTTGGTGGGTTTTGGGGGGTCCTGGTGGGTTTTGGGGGGCAATACAGGGGGGTTTGGGGGGTCCTGAGGGGTTTTGGGGGGTCCTGGGGGAACAAAGGGATTTTGGGGGGGCAATACAGGGGGGTTTGGGGGGTCCTGGTGGGGTTTGGGGGGTCCTGGGGGGGTCTTTTGGGGACTTGGGGGTCCCTCAGAGCATTGGGGGGGACAAAGGGTTGGGGTCTGGGGTGTTTTGGGGGGTCCTGGTGGGTTTGGGGGGTCCTGGGGGGGTAAAGGGGGTTTTGGGTGGAATACAGGGGGGTTTGGGGGGGTCGGGGGGGTCCTGGTGGGTTTTGGGGGGGTCTGGGGGCTCCTGGTGGGTTTTGGGGGGTCCTGGTGGATTTTGGGGGGTCCTGGGGGGGTCCTGGGGGGGTCCTGGTGGGCTTTGGGGGGGTCCTGGGGGGGTCCTGGTGGGTTTTGGGGGGTCCTCGTGGGCTTTGGGGGGGAATACAGGGGGGTTTGGGGGGTCCTGGTGGGGTTTGGGGGGTCCTGAGGGGTTTTGGGGGGGTCCTGGGGGGGTCCTGGTGGGCTTTGGGGGGGAATACAGGGGGGTTTGGGGGGTCCTGGGGGTCTTTTGGGGACTTGGGGGTCCCTCAGGGCATTGGGGGGACGGACACAAAATGGGGGGAGCTGAGGGAGCCACAGGGGGTGAGGGGTTGGGATCACAAAGAGGAGAAAAAAGGGGTTTAGGGGTTTTTTAATGGGGCTGGGGGTCCTTTGTGGGGTCCTGGGGGTCCCTCGGGGCATTTGGGGGGTCCTGGGGGGGAAAAGGGATTTTTGGGGGGAATACAGGGGGGTTTGGGGGGTCCTGGTGGGTTTTGGGGGGTCCTGGGGGGATCCCCGGGGTCATTGGGAGGGGTTGGGAAATGAAAAACCCACAGGGGACGAAGGATTGGGGTGACAAAGGGAGGAAAGGGGAGAAAAAAGGGGGGGTCCAGGGGGGTCCTTGGGGCTGGGGGGGTCCTGGGGGGGACAAAGGGTTGGGGTCACCAAGGGGATGGGGGAGGGGAGGAAAGGGGGGGGTTCAGGGGGGTCCTTTGGGGGTCCCTCAGAGCATTGGGGGGGACAAAGGGTTGGGGTTTGGGGGGTTTTGGGGGGTCCTGCGGGGGTAAAGGGGGTTTTGGGGGGGAATACAGGGGGGTTTGGGGGGTCCTGAGGGGTTTTGGAGGGTCCTGGGGGGGTAAAGGGATTTTTGGGGGGCATACAGGGGGGTTTTGGGGGGTCCTGGGGGGGGTTTGGGGGGTCCTGGTGGGTTTTGGGGGATCCTGGGGGGGGTCCTCGTGGGCTTTGGGAGGGAATACAGGGGGGTTTGGGGGGTCCTGGTGGGGTCTGGGGGGTCCTGGTGGGTTTTGGGGGGTCCTGGGGGAACAAAGGGATTTTTGGGGGACAATACAGGGGGTTTTGGGGGGTCCTGAAGGGTTTTGGGGGGTCCTGGGGGGGTCCTGGTGGGCTTTGGGGGGGTTCTGGGGGGTTTTGGGGGTTCCTGGGGGGGCTTGGGAGGTCCTGGGGGGTTTTAGGGGGTCCTGGGGGGGTAAAGGGGGTTTTGGGGGGAATACAGGGGGATTTTGGGGGGTCCTGGTGGGGTTTGGGGGGTCCTGGGGGGGTCCTGGTGGGTTTTGGGGGGAATACAGGGGCATTTTCGGGGGTCCGGATGGGTTTTGGGGGGTCCTGGGGGGCTTTGGGGGGTCCTGGGGGGATTTTGGGGGGTCCTGGTGGGGTTTGGGGGTTCCTGGTGGGTTTGGGGGGGTCCTGGTGGATTTTGGGGGGTCCTGGGGGGGTCCTGGTGGGTTTTGGGGGGTCCTGGTGGGGTTTGGGGGGTCCTGGTGGGTTTTGGGGGTCCTGTGGGTCCCTGAAAAGGGGGGACAGGAGGCTCTGGGGGTGTCACCAAGTGGGGACAGAGAGGGGACACTTGGCAATGTTGGGGGGGGGGGGGGGGGTCCAGGAAATCCTGGGGGACAAGGAGGGGTCCCCAAAATGGGGGAGAGACACAAAGCGGTGACGATTTGGGGACAAACAGCGTCAAAGAGGGGACGGTGACAGCCCCGCACGGGGGGGGACAACAGCGGGGACAGCGCGGGGACAGCGAGCCCTGGCAGGACCCTCACACCCCCCCAGTGTCCCCCCAGTGTCCCTTCTGTCCCCCCAGTGTCCCCCTGGTGTCCCCCAATGTCCCCAGGTGCCACCTCATGTCCCTTGCTGTCCCCCTGATGTCCCTGTGGTTTCCCTTCAATGTCCCCCAGTGTCCCCTGATGTCCCCTCAGTGTCCCCTGGTCCCCTCTCACTGTCCCTATGTCCCCCCCAGTGTCCCTCAGTGTCCCTTGCTGTCCCCCCACTGTCCCCCTGACGTCTCCTGGTGTCCCCCAATGTCCCCAGGTGCCACCTCATGTCCCTTGCTGTCCCCCTGATGTCCCTGTGGTTTCCCTTCAATGTCCCCCAATGTCCCTTGCTGTACCCCTAATGTCCCCTGATGTCCCCTCAGTGTCCCCTCGTCCCCTCTCACTGTCCCTATGTCCCCACCAGTGTCCCTCAGTGTCCCCAGGTGCTCATTTTGTCCCCCCCAGTGTCCCTCGCTGTCCCTCAGTGTCCCCTGGTCCCCTCTCACTGTCCCCCAGGGCCTCTCCAGTGTCCCCAAAGTCCCCTGGTGCCCCTCGCTGTCCCCCCCCAGTGTCCCCTGATGTCCCCCTGCTCTCACCCCAGTGTCCCCCCACCGTCCCTGGTGTCCCCCCAGTGTCCCCTGATGTCCCCTCACCTTTCCCCCAGGTCCTCTCCAGTATCCCTGCGATGTCCCCCAATGTCCCTCAGTGTCCCCAGATGGCACCAGAGTCACCACGACACTCATTTTCAGCCCCCAGTGTCCCCTGATGTCCCCCTGCTGTCCCTCAGTGTCCCCTGCTGTCCCCCGCTGTCCCTCAGTGTCCCCAGGTGCCCCCAGTGTCCCTCGCTGTCCCCCTCAGGTGCTCATTTTGTCCCCTCAGTGTCCCCCAATGTCCCCCTGGTCTCCCCCAGTGTCCCCAGTGCCACTCAGTGTCCCCCAATGTCCCCTCGCTGTCCCCCCAGCTCCTCTCCGGAGTCCCCTCGGTGTCCCCTGATGTCCCCCCAGGTCCTCCCCAGTGTCCCCTGATATCCCCCTGCTGTCCCCTGCTGTTCCTCAGTGTCCCCCTCAGGTGCTCATTTTGTCCCCTCAGTGACCCCCGATGCCCCCCTGGTGTCGCCGGTCCTCCATAGCTGTCCCCAATGTCCCTCAGTGTCCCCCGATGGACCCTCGCTGTCCCCCCAGCTCCTCTCCGGACAACTCCCAGAGTCCCCTCGGTGTCCCCAGATGTCCCTCTGGTGTCGCCGGTCCTCCATAGCTGTCCCCAATGTCCCTCAGTGTCCCCCGATGGACCCTGGGTGTCCCTCAGTGTCCCCTGATGTCCCCCCAGCTCCTCCCCTGCTGTCCCCCGCTGTCCCTCAGTGTCCCCTGATGCCCCTGGTGTCCCTCGCTGTCCCCCCCAGGTGCTCATTTTGTCCCCTCAGTGTCCCCTGATGTCCCCCTGGTCTCCCCCAGTGTCCCCGGTGCCACTCAGTGTCCCCAGATGTCCCCCAATGTCCCCTCGCTGTCCCCCCAGCTCCTCTCCGGACAACCCCCAGAGTCCCCTCGGTGTCCCCAGATGTCCCTCTGGTGTCCCCGCTCCTCCATAGCTGTCCCCAATGTCCCTCAGCGTCCCCCCGATGTACCCCGGGTGTCCCTCAGTGTCCCCGGTGCCACTCAGTGTCCCCCAATGTCCCCTCGCTGTCCCCCGGCTCCTCTCCGGAGTCCCCTTGGTGTCCCCAGATGTCCCTCTGGTGTCGCCGGTCCTCCATAGCTGTGCCCAATGTCCCTCAGCGTCCCCCCAATGTCCCTCAGTGTCCCCCAACTCCTCTCCGGATGCCCCCCGGTGTCCCCCAGTGTCCCCCCAGTGTCCCTCAGTGTCCCCCGATGTCCCCCTGGTCTCCCCCAGTGTCCCCGGTGCCCCTCAGTGTCCCCCGATGTCCCCTCACTGTCCCTCCAGCTCCTCTCCAGACACCCCCCGCAGTCCCCTCGGTGTCCCCCGATGTCCCTCTGGTGTCCCCGGTCCTCCATAGCTGTCCCCAATGTCCCTCAGCATCCCCCCGGTGTCCCTCAGTGTCCCCCGATGTCCCCCTGGTCTCCCCCAGTGTCCCCAGATGTCCCCCGATGTCCCCCGGCTCCTCTCCGGACACCCCCCGGAGTCCCCCGATGTCCCCCCAGCTCCTCCCCAGTGTCCCCTGATGTCCCCCTGCTGTCCCCCGCTGTCCCTCAGTGTCCCCAGGTGCCCCCGGTGTGACTCGCTGTCCCCCTCAGGTGCTCATTTTGTCCCCTCAGTGTCCCCTGATGTCCCCCTGGTCTCCCTCAGTGTCCCCGGTGCCACTCAGTGTCCCCCGATGTCCCCTCGCTGTCCCCCGGCTCCTCTCCGGACACCCCCCGGAGTCCCCTTGGTGTCCCCGGTCCTCCACAGCTGTCCCCAATGTCCCTCAGTGTCCCCCCGATGGACTCCGGGTGTCCCTCAGTGTCCCCCGATGTCCCCTCGCTGTCCCCCGGCTCCTCTCCGGACACTCCCCGGAGTCCCCTCGGTGTCCCCTGATGTCCCCCCAGGTCCTCCCCAGTGTCCCCTGATATCCCTCTGCTGTCCCTCGCTGTCCCTCAGTGTCCCCAGGTGCCCCTGGTGTCCCTCGCTGTCCCCCTCAGGTGCTCATTTTGTCCCCCCAGTGACCCCCGATGTCCCCCTGGTCTCCCCCAGTGTCCCCCGATGTCCCCTCGATGTCCCCCGGCTCCTCTCCGGAGTCCCCCCGGAGCCCCCCCGATGTCCCCCCAGCTCCTCTCCGGATGCCCCCCGATGTCTCCCCGGTGTCCCCGCACCTGCTCGGCGGTGGCCGGGTCCATCTCCACCCTTCCCGCCTCGTACTCATCCTCGCTGTTGTAGCCGCCTCCCGCCTCGTCGGGCCCGGGGCTGCCGCAGCCGGGGGGTCCCAGCCCCATCCCGAGCCCGATCCCGCCGGGGCCGGAGCCCGCGGGGCCCGCGCTGGGCCCGGCCCCTCCTCGCCGCCGCCGCTTGCTGTGCCCGGGGCCTCCCCCGGCTCCGCCGCCGCAGCCGGGCCCGCGGGGCTCGGGCAGCCCCAGCGCCGCCGCCTCCAGCCCCAGCAGCGCCGCGGGGCCGTCGGCGGAACCGGGCCCGCCGCTACCGGAGCCGGGCCCGGCGGGAGGAGGAGAACCGGCGGCTCCGGGCAGCCCGGCCCAGCCCCGCAGCGGCGGCGGCGGAGAGGCGCGAGGCCGCGGCCCCCCCACGCCGGGCCCGCCGGGATCGCCGACGCCTCCGGGGCCTCGCTCGGGCCCCGCGTCCGCTCCGCGCTCGGGCCCCGCGTCAGGGCCGGAATCGCCATCACCGTCGGGAGCCGGGACCGGCTTTTTCTTGGGGAGGATGGTCATGGCGGGGCGCGCATGGGGCGCGGGCGCGGCGCGGGGCTCGGGGGGCGCCGCGGGGCTCGGGGGCGCCCCCGGCGCTGAGGGGCCGCGGGCGCTGCGGCCGCCGGGGCCGTGTCAACATCAACAGCCGCGACCTCCGACCCCGCGCGCGCTTCCGCCTCGCCCGCGCCGCGCCGCGCCATTGGCTGGCGGAGGAAGGGGGGAGCTGTGATTGGCTGCGAGAGCGGAGGAAGTCCCGCCTTTCGTCTCTGCGCCTCGGTGAGGGGGAGGCGGGATGGGTGCTGCCATGGTGATGGAGGGGGAGAGCGGGGATTGGGTGAGGCGGGGAGGGAGGGTGGTGATTGGTTGGGTTTGGGGGGAGGGAAAGGAGCGGTGATTGGCTGGGGGAGGTGTCGGTTAAGGGGAGGGGGAAGGAGCGGTTCGGCGTAAACGTGAGCGCTGATTGGGTGACGGGACATCAATCATTGGTGGGTGGGAGCAGCGAGGAGACGCCGAGCGCTGATTGGTGCGAGTCTTAACCCCGCCTACATCGCCTTCTTATTGGCTGCAGCAGGCGACCTAATTTCCTATTGGCTCAGGCGCGTCAGGGGCGGATCCGAGGGGAGAAGCACCGCCCCTGCCGTAACCCCACCCACTACCTGTCAATCTTCCGTAAACTCCGCCCCTCTCCCGCCTTCCCACGTGCTCCGACCCCCCCAAAACCTTCCTGGACCTTCTCAAACCCTCCGGGACCCCTCAAAATCTCTCAGGACCCCCCAAAACCAGCCAGGACCTCCCTCCCAAACCCTCCCGGGCCTTTTCAAACCCCCAGGACCCCCAAAACCCCACCAGAATCCCCCCAAGCCTCTCGGGACCCTCCCAAAACCCCATAAAAACGTGTCAGGACTCCCTCAAAATGCACCAAAATGACCCCAAGACCCTCCAAAACCCCCAGGACCCCCCAAATTCCCCACAGGACCCCCCAAACCCCCCCCAGGATCCCCCAAAACCAGACCTGAGCTCCATTTCCAGCTCCTTTATTAAAATCCATCCCTGCCCCCCAGGAACGAGGGACATTCCCATGGCACACCCCCAAAAACGAGGCTGAGACCCCCAAAAATGAGAGGGGGACCCCCGAAACGAGGGGAGGACCCCCAAAAACGAGGGGAGGAACCCCAAAACGAGGGGAGGAACCCCAAAACAAGGCTGAGACCCCCACGGGGAACACGGGGGGAATCCAGCTGCTCTCCCTGAGCTTTTGGGGGGGGGGGGTCCCCAAATTCCCCTCCAGGACCCTCTCAGTGCTGAACCCTCCCTTGGGGGGGGGGGGTCCCTCGGGCTGGGGGGGGAGGGGGAGGTCTGAGGTTGAAGGGGGAGGGGTCCCTCACCCCCGGGGGTCTCTCTGGGTGTCCCCCCCCTCAGTGAGCCTTGTGTCGGGGCCGGTCACGGGGGGTTCCCTCAACCCAGGGGGTCCATGGGGGTCTCTCAGTCCATGGGGGGGTCCCGGGGGTCTCTCCCCCCCCTCAGTGAGCCCTGTGTCGGGGCTGGTCGTCAGGGGTCTCTTAGTCCATGGGGGGGTCCCGGGGGTCTCTGGGGGTCTCTCCCCCTCAGTGTGCCTTGTGTCGGGGACGGTCATGGGGGGTCTCTCAGTCTATGGGGGGGGGGGTCTCTCACCCCTGGAGGGGTCTGTCAGTCCATGGGGGTCTCACAGCCCAGGGGGGGGTCCCGGGGGTCTCTGGGTGTCCCCCCCCCTCAGTGAGCCTTGTGTCAGGGCCGGTCGTCGGGGGTCTCTCAGTCCATGGGGGGGTCCCGGGGGTCTCTGGGTCTCCCCCCCCTCAGTGAGCCTTGTGCCGGGGCCGGTCGTCGGGGGTCTCTCAGTCCATGGGGGGGTCTCTCACCCCTGGAGGGGTCTCTCAGTCCATGGGGGGGTCCCGGGGGTCTCTGGGGGTCTCCCCCCCCTCAGTAAGCCTTGTATCGGGGCCGGTTGTGGGGGGTCTCTCAGTCCATGGGGGGGTCCATGGGGGTCTCTCAGTCCATGGGAGGGTCCCGGGGGTCTCTGGGGGTCTCTCCCCCTCAGTGAGCCTTGTGTCAGGGCCGGTCGTCGGGGGTCTCTCAGTCCATGGGGGGGGGTCTCTCACCCCTGGAGGGGTCTCACAGCCCAGAGGGGTCCCGGGGGTCTCTCAGTCCATGGGGGGGTCCCGGGGGTCTCCCCCCTCAGTGTGCCTTGTGCCGGGGCCGGTCGTGCCCGCGCTGTGCCCGCGCCAGCTCCCGGCTGGCATCCAGCATCAGCAGGGCGGGCACGAGCACCCAGAGCCCGTTGAGCCCCACGAAGTAACCCCAGAAATAAAAGGGGTGGGGGTCGCTGTGAGCCCAGCCCGCCCGCGCCTCCGTGGCGAAGTACAGGATGTCACCGTACAGCTGGCCTGGGGACACAGGGAAAAAGAGGGACACGGTTAGGGACATGGGGACAGTACAGGATGTCACCGTACAGCTGGCCTGGGGACAGAGAGAGTGACACAGTCAGGGACAGGGACAGTACAGGATGTCACCGTACAGCTGGCCTGGGGACAGAGAGAGTGACACGGTTAGGGACAGGGACAGCACAGGATGTCACCGTACAGTGGGCCTGGGGACAGGGACAGGGACACAGTCAGGGACAGGGACAGTGCAGGATGTCACCGTACAGCTGGCCTGGGGACAGAGAGAGTGACACAGTCAGGGACAGGGACAGCACAGGATGTCACCGTACGGCTGGCCTGGGGACAGAGGGACAAACAGGGACAGGGTCAGGGACATGGGGACAGTCTGGGGACATCCTGGGCAAAGTACAGGATGTCACCGTACAGCTGGCCTGGGGACAGAGAGAGTGAAACGGTTAGGGACAAGGACAGTACAGGATGTCACCGTACAGCTGGCCTGGGGACAGAGGGACAAACAGGGACACGGTTAGGGACATGGGGACAGCCTGGGGACACCCTGGGGACACCCTGGGCAAAGTACAGGATGTCACCGTACAGCTGGCCTGGGGACACAGGGACAGACAGGGACAGGGTCAGGGACAGGGACAGCACAGGATGTCACCGTACAGCTGGCCTGGGGACAGAGAGAGTGACACGGTTAGGGACATGGGGACAGCCTGGGGACACCCTGGGGACACCCTGGCACCCTGGGCAAAGTACAGGATGTCACCGTCCAGCTGGCCTGGGGACAGAGAGACAAACAGGGACAGGGTCAGGGACAGGGACAGCACAGGATGTCACCGTCCAGCTGGCCTGGGGACACAGGGACAGACAGGGACAGGGTCAGGGACAGGGACAGCACAGGATGTCACCGTCCAGCTGGCCTGGGGACAGAGGGACAGACAGGGACAGGGTCAGGGTCAGGGACAGCACAGGATGTCACCGTACAGCTGGCCTGGGGACAAAGGGACAAACAGGGACAGGGTCAGGGACAGGGACAGGGACAGTACAGGATGTCACCGTACAGCTGGCCTGGGGACAGAGAGAGTGACAGGGACACGGTTAGGGACAGGGACAGCACAGGATGTCACCGTACAGCTGGCCTGGGGACAGAGAGAGTGACAGGGACACGGTTAGGGACAGGGACAGCACAGGATGTCACCGTACAGCTGGCCTGGGGACAGCCTGGGCACAGGGACAGGGGTCAGGGGACAGATCAGGGGGGCGCCGGGGACATGGGGAGGGGACAGGGACGAGTCAGGGTGGCACTGGGGACACTCTCACACCAGGGGGGTTTGGGATGAGGGGGAGCCCTGGGGATGGGGACACTGGGGACAGGAGGATGGGGACACTGGGATGGTGACACAGGTGACACTGGTGACACAATGACACTGGGGAGGTGACACAGGTGACACTGGGGACACGATGACACTGGGGAGGTGACACAGGAGACACAGGTGACATGGGGACACTGGGGAGATGACACAGGTGACACTGGGGACACGATGACACTGGGGAGGTGACACAGGAGACACAGGTGACACTGTGGACACTGGGATGGTGACACAGGAGACACAGGTGATATGGGGACACTGGGGAGGTGACACAGGTGATACAGGTGACAAAGGAACACTGGGATGGTGACACTGGTGACACGATGACACTGGGGAGGTGACACAGGTGACACGGGGACACTGGGATGGTGACACAGGAGACACAGGTGACATGGGGACACTGGGGAGGTGACACAGGTGACACAGATGAGACGGGGACACTGGGATGGTGACACAGGTGACCCCGGGAGGTGACACAGGTGACATGGGGACACTGGGATTGTGACACAGGTGACCCCGGGAGGTGACACAGGGACACTGGGATGGTGACACAGGTGACACTGGGACACTGGGGAGGTGACACAGGTGACACGGGGACACTGGGATGGTGACACAGGTGACCCCGGGAGGTGACACAGGTGACACGGGGACACGGGGATGGTGACACAGGTGACCCCAGGCAGGTGACACAGGGACACTGGGATAGTGACGCAGGTGACACTGGTGACACAATGACACTGGGATGGTGACACAGGTGACACAGGGACACTGGGATGGTGACACAGGTGACCCCGGGGAGGTGACACAGGTGACACAGGTGCCATGGGGACACTGGGGAGGTGACACAGGTGACCCCGGGGAGGTGACACAGGTGACACGGGTGACACAGGGACACTGGGGAGGTGACACAGGTGACACTGGTGACACGGGGACACTATGGAGATGACACAGGTGACCCCCGGGAGGTGACACAGGTGACACAGGTGACACAGGTGACACGGGGACACTGGGATGGTGACACAGGTGACCCCGGGGAGGTGACACAGGTGACACAGGTGACACAGGTGACCCCGGGGAGGTGACACAGGTGACACAGGTGACATGGGGACACTGGGATGGTGATACAGGTGACACAGGGACACGGGGATGGTGACACGGGTGACCCCGGGGAGGTGACACAGGTGACCCCGGGGAGGTGACACAGGTGACACAGGTGCCGTACCCAGGGACACCACGAGCTGCAGGATGTAGCGGGCCGGGTGCTGCCGCAGGAGGGCGAGGAAGGTGAGGAAGCTCAGGGGGCCCCAGGCCCAGGCTGTCACCGTCTCCATGGCAACCGTGAAGTCATCGCTCCTGCCGGAGGGGGCGGGGTCAGCTGGGGACACGGCCACGCCCTCCCCCGGGGACAATGGGGACACGGCCACCCCTTCCCCAATGTCCCCAATGTCCCCAACTCACGTCATGTAGCGGCTGTCGGCCTTGGCGTATTCCTTCCCTGCAATTTGGGGAGGGGGCTTCGGGTTACAGGGGGGGACAGGGGACCCCCAGCACCCAGAGACCCCCAGATACCTCAGGGACCCCTCCCCACATATCCAGAGAACCCAAATGTGCCCAGAGACCCCACAAATGCCCCAGGGACCCCTGCCCACATATCCACGGACCCCCCCCAAATGCCCCAGGGACCCCCCCCAAATGCCCCAGAGACCTCTACCCACATATCCAGGGACCCCCCAGATACCCCAGGGACCCCTCCCCATTTACCCAAGGAACCTTCACGGCCCTCTGATATTCCAAGGACCCCTCCCCACATATCCAGGGATCCCCCAGATGGCCCAGGGACCCCTCCCCACATGCCCAGGAAAGCAAGAAATGCCCCTGAGACCCCTCCCCACATATCCAGAGAACCTTCAGGGCCTTCTGATGTCCTTGAGACCCCTCCCCACGTGCCCAGTGCCCCTCCAGTGCCCTCTGATGCCCTTGGGACCCCTCCCCATATGCCCAAGGAACCTTCAGGGACCCCTCCCCACATACCCAGTGCCCCTTGATGCCCTTGGGACCCCTCCCCATAAAGCCAATGCCCCTCCAGTGCCCCGGGCTGTCCTCAGGACCCCTCCTCATATACCCAAGGTACCTTCAGTGCCCCGAGCTCCCCTCGGGGCCCCTCCCCAGCGCCCCCCGCCCAGCCCAGCGCCCCCCGCGGGTGCTCACAGACGTCGGCCAGCAGCCCGGTGTCGGCGGGCAACTCCCGGTGCCGGAGGCTGAAATATCCTTCCAGGACCCCGTGGATGCCGGCGCACACCAGGAACCAGCCCAGGACCAGCCGGCGGGCGGGGCTTCTTTTGGCCACGCCCTTGGCCCCGCCCCCGGTGCCGCCCAGGGCCCAGCCCAGCGCGAACAGCGCCGCCGCCGCCGCCGCCACCGCGCCTGCGCACTGCCAGCCGGGCCGCGCGCCGGCCACGTAACCCGGCAACGCCAGCGCGCGCGGCCAATAGGGGTGCGCGCTCGTCTCCATGGCAACAGCGCCCCTGTGGGGAGGGAGAGCGTGAGGGGAAGGCGGCGGCGAGCGCGGCCCGGCAAGGCCTGAACGGAGACAGCGGCACCGCCTCCCCGCGCACCCCGCGCTTCTCTGCGGCTCCCCCGCGCTCCTCGGCCCCACGCGGGGCTGTCCCGGCTCTCCCCCGGTCGCGGATCGCGGTGAGCCCCAGCCCCGGCGCGCTCCCGGCCCCGCTCACCTCTGCCGCTCCCGCGCTGCTCTCGCTCCTGGGCCGCTCCCGCGCCCGCCGCCGCCGCGCGCCGCGCCGCGCCTCGCCCCGCCCCCACGCCGCCCCCGCGGCCAATAGGAGCGCGGCGGCTCAAGGTCGGCCAATAGGAACGAGGCCCGCCCGCTTCTGCCGGGCGCTGATTGGCCGCGCCCGCCGCTGGGGAGATGTGGGGCCAGGGGGCGGGGCTTTGTTGGGGGGGCGTGGCGTCGTAAGCGATAAACTTTGCCCAAAGGGGCGTGGCCACATAAAAGTGGGCGTGGCTTAACATTCTATGGGGGCTCTGTAGGGACCCCCCCCACATTATTTAGGGTCCCATAGACCCCACCCCAAAATATTTAGGGACCCCAAGGACCCCCCCAAAAATCTACAGGGGCGCTAAGGACCCCCCTCAAATTATTCTGGGACCCCACAGATCCCCCTAAAAATTATTTAGCGACCCCAAGGACCCCCCCCCCCAAAATATTTAGGGACCCCACAGACCGCCTCCAAATTATATCAGCCCCCCAAATTATTTAGGGACCCCCAAGACCGCACCCCAAATTACTTAGGGGTCCATAAACGCCCCCAAATTATTTAGGAACCCCAAGGACCCCCCCCACAAAATTATTTAGGGACCCCCCCAAATTACACAGGAACCATACGAAGCCCCCCCCCCCAAATTTTTCAGCTTTTGGTGCCCAAAAATCCCCGAATTCCCCCCAAAAAAGGAGGCGGAGGCAGCGCTGGCAGCAGGTCCTGTATTGCCCCCCCAAACACCCCCCCCCCACCCCCAGGGACCCCCCCCCAAACGGAGCCGCTCGCCAGGAGCAGCTGAGGAGGGGGGGGGAGGGGATTTTGGGGACCCCCCCCCATTCCCCTCCCCCACCCTGGATGTTGGGGACCCCTCCCCCACCCCCAAAATGAAGCTGGGGACCCCCCCCCCCCCCCTTGGGCAGGGTTTATTTTGGGGGGGGGTCACACGAGGGTCCCGGGGGGCTGCGGGTCTGGGGGGGGAGGGGGGGTGGTCCCGGGGGGGTCCCTTGGGTTGGGGGGGGCGGGGGGGGGAGAGGGGAAAATTCCAAAAAAAAAAAAGAGAAAAAAATTCAAAAAAAAAAAGAGAAAAAAAGGAAAAAAAAGGAAACGGAAACGGAAAAAGGAGAGAAAGAGAAGAGAAAGCAGAGTTAGGCCCCCCCAAAATGAGCCCCCCGCCCCAAATTCTGCCCAGCCCCTCCCCCAGCCCATTTTTGGGGAGCCCCCCCACCCCCAAAAACCGAACCCGGAATGGAGAAAGGAGAGGAAAGAGCCCAAAAAAGGGGGGAGAGACCCCAAATTTTGGAGTTTTGGGGGGCAGCCCAAGTTTGGAGGAGTTTGGGGTGAAAGACCCCAAATTTAGGGGGGAAATCAGGGGGGACCCCAAATTTTGGGGTTTTAGGAGGAGTTGGGGGGGAGACCCTGAATTTAGGGGGGACTGGGGGAAGAGACCCCAAATTTGGGGGGGAAATGAGGGAGGAGACTCCAAATTTTGAGGGTTTTGGGAGGGAAAGACCCCAAATTTTGGGGAGCTTTGGGGTAAAGGACCCCAAATTTGGGCAGAGGGGTGTGGGGCTGAAAAGAGGGGGGCCCTGAGGGGGAATCCCAAATTTGGGGAGATTTTGGGGGGTCCCTGGAGGGTGAGGAGGGGCCCAAATTGGGTGGGGGTCAGCATAGACAAAAGGGATCCCCAAAATGAGGAGGGGGCACATTCAGATATTGGGGGTCCCCAATCACGGGGGGGGTCCCCAAAATGGCGGAAGGTCCTTAAAATGAGGGGGGGGAGGGGGGACGGGACATGTGGACATGGAGGAGGGGTCCCAACATTGGGGTGGGGGGGGTCCCCAAAATGTTGGAGGAGGGGAACACGTGGACCTGGAGTGGGGGGTCCCCAAATGGGGGATCCCCAAAATGTGAGGGAGGGGGAACATTCACCCACAGAGGGGTCCCCAATTCACGGGGGTGTCCCCCAAAATGAGGAGAGGGTCGCCAAAATGAGGAGAGGGTCCCCAAAATGAGGAGAGGGTCCCCAAAAATGTGAGGAGGTGGTGACATTCAGACATTGGGGTCTCCCCAAAATGAGGGGGGGCCATTCAGACACAAGGAGGTCCCCAAAATGGGGGGGGTCCCCAAAATGGGGTGGGTACAACATTCAGACATTGGGGGGGGGGGTCCCCCCGAAAATGGGGGCCACATTAATCCACGGGGTTTCCCAATCAACACAGGGGGGTCCCCAAAATGAGGGGGGGGTCCCCCCAAAATGGCGGGGGCACATTGACCCACGGGGTTTCCCACCCACCACGGGGGGGGTCCCCAACAACCAAAGGAGGTCCCAAAACATTCTCGGGGGGGGGGTCCTCAAAAATGGGGGGGACATTCAGACATTGGGGGATACCCAAAATGGAGGGGTACATTCACCCACAGAGTTTCCCACCCAACACGGGGGAGATCCCCAAAATGAGGGGAGGGGGGATCCCCAAAATGGCGGGGGCACATTCACCCACGGGGTTTCCCAATCAACATTTCAGGGGGTCTCCCCAAAATGGCGGGGGTCACATTCAACAAAGGGGTTTCCCAATCAATATTTCAGGGGTCAGGGGGTCTCCCCAAAATGGCGGGGAGGGCACATTCACCCACGGGGTCTCCCACCCAACACGGGGGGGGGTCCCCAACACCCCTGGGGGGGGGGGGAGTCCCAACACATTCAGGGGGTCTCCCCAAATTGGGGGGGGGTGAGGGGGGGCACATTCACCCACGGGGTTTCCCAATCAACATTTCAGGGGGTCTCCCCAAAATGGCGGGAGGGGGCACATTCACCCACGGGGTTTCCCAATCGACATTTCAGGGGGTCTCCCCAAAATGGCGGGGGGGGCACATTCACCCACAGGATTCCCCCCCACACCACCACGGGGGGGGTCCCCAACCCATTTCGGGGGTCTCCCCCTTCCCCCCCCTCACCAGGCCGGGCCGCCCCTTCCCCGCCCGTACCTGGCCGCCAGGGCCCCGGCGTAGCTGAGCGAGTGCGGCAGCGCTGGGGGGGGGTCCCGGCGGCGCTGGGGCGGGGGGGCCCACCCGGGTTGCGGGGGGGGGTTCCGGGGGGGGGTCCCGGTGTGCCGCAGGTACCAATCGCGCAGCCCCTCCAGCGCCAGCCACTTCTGGCTGCGCCGCTGCTCCAGCGAGGCGGGGGCGGCACCGGGAAGGGCAGGGGGGGGAGCGGAGACCCCCGCCCCAACCCCCGGCCCGCCCCCGCCCCCCCCGCGCGGCCCCGGCGGGGTCTCGGAGCCGGCGCCCCCTCCCCAATCGATCAAAGCCTCGGAGCTGTTGCTGCGGCGGGTGCGGGGGGCGCCGGGGCCGGGGGGGTGGCAGTGGGCGTGGGGGGGGCACTGCGGGAGGGGGGGGTGGGCCGAGTGCGGACCCCCCCCCAATTGCGAGTCCTGGCTGCCGGACCAGGGCCGGGGGGGCAAACCGCGGGGGGCTTCGGGGCTGCGGGGGGAAAACCAAAAAAACAAAAAAACAACAACAAAAAAATTAATTAAAAAAAATTTCCCGCTAATAAAAGTTTTTAAAAAGTATTTTGTCCCACCCAAAAAATATCAATTTCCCCCCCCCAAAAAAACCCCACATTTTCCTCGCCCAAAAAAGACAAAAAAACCCCTTTTCACCCAAAACCCCCATTCCCCCCCCAAAAAAGCCCCTTTTGCCCCCCCAAAAAAAGTTTCCCCCACCAAAAAAAACCTAATACACAAAAGTCGATTTTCCCCCCTAAACCACCTTTTTTCCACCAAATCCCTTTTTTCCCCCTCAAAAATCCCCATTTCCCCCCAAATCCCCATTTTCCCCAAATCCCGATTTTTCCCCAAATCCCGTTTTTTTCCCAAAATTCCCGATTTTTTTCAGAAATCCTTTTCCCCAAAAATCCCGATTTTCTCCCCAAAATCCCTTTCCCCAAAATCCCCATTTTTTCCCACAAATCCCGATTTTCCCCAAAATCCCTATTTTTTCCCACAAATCCCGATTTTTCCCAAAATCCCCATTCTTCCCCCCCAAAATCCCTTTCCCCAAAACCTCCATTTTTTCCCCTAAAACTCCCCCAATTTTTCCCCTTTCTTTTCCCCCAAAAATCCCCGATTTCCCGCCATTTTTCCCCCCCTCAAACTCCCCGATTTTCCTAAAAATCTCCATTTTTTTTCCTCAAAAATCCCCAGTTTTTCCCCCAAAAAACCCATTTTTTTCGGAAAAAACCCGGGGTTTTTTCCCCAAACTCCCCGATTTCCCCCCCAAAATCCCCGAATTCACCCAAATCCCCATTTTTTCCCAAAATCCCGGTTTTTTGCCCCGTTTTCCCCTCACCGTTCCCGGGGGGTCCCGCGGGGGCTCCGGCCCAGCACGGGCGTGGCGGGGACGCTGCGGCCCTCGAGGCTGGAGGCGCTGCGGGGCAGCGTCCGCGCCGGGCTGCAAAAACGGGGCAAAAACGGGGCAAAAATGGGGATTTTGGGAAAAAAAATGGGGATTTTGGGGGAAAAACTGGGGATTTTTGAGGAAAAAAAATGGAGATTTTTAGGAAAATCGGGGAGTTTGGGGGGTAAATTTTGATTTTGGAAATCAAGTGGGGGGAAATAAAATTTTTTTCCAAAAAATTTTCCATTTTTTGGAAAAAATGGGGGGAAATCGGGGATTTTTTGGGGAAAAGAAGGGGGGTTTTGGGGAAAAATTGGGGGAGTTTTAGGGAAAAAAATGGAGATTTTGGGCAAAGGGATTTTGGGGGGGGGAAATGGGGATTTTGGGAAAATCTGAGAGTTCGGGGGGAAATCGGGGAATTAGGGGAAAAAAACCTGGGGTTTTTGCGAAAAAAATGGGGATTTTGGGGGCAAATGGGGGTTTGGGAAAGTGGGGGTTTGGGGAAAAAAATGGGATTTTGGGGAAAGGGATTTTGGGGAGAAAATCGGGATTTTGGGGGGAAAAATTGGGATTTGGGGAAAATCGGGGAGTTTGGGGGAAAATCGGGGAGTTTGGGGAAAAAACCCCAGGGTTTTTGCGAAGAAAATGGGGATTTTGGGGGAAAAATGGGGATTTGGGAAAGTGGGGGTTTGGGGAAAAAAATGGGGATTGGGGGAAAAAAATGGAGATTTGGGGAAATGGGGGCTTGGGGAAAAAATGGGGATTTGGGGGGAAAATGGGGATTTTGAGGGGAAAAAATGGGGATTTTGGGAAAATGGGGATTGGGGGGAAAATGGGATTGGGGGAAAGTGGGGGTTTGGGGGAAAAAAATGGGATTTTGGGGAAAGGGATTTTGGGGAAAATCGGGATTTTGGGGGGAAAGATGGGGATTTTGGGAAAATGGGGATTGGGGGGAAAAATGCGATTGGGGGAAAATGAGGGTTTTGGGAAAGTGGGGATTTTGGGGAAAACGGGGATTTGGGCAGGGAAAAAAACGGGGAAGAAAAGGTATTTTTGGCGCGTTTTTTCAGGGGAAAAAAGGGGATTTTTGGGGGGGGCGGAAAAGGGGATTTTAACAAGGGGAAGGGGGGATTTTGGGTGGGGAAAGGCCGTTTTTGGGGTGTTTTTGGGGTACGCACCTGGCGGGGCCGGCCAGCGAGCTGCGGCGCCCGGGGGGGCCCTCGGGGCTCCAGGGGGGGAGGGGCCGGCGCTCGGGGCTGCCCGAGCCCCCCCGGGGGGGGGAGGGGCGGCCGGGCCCACCCGCGGGGGGCTTGGGGGGGGGCGGGGCACCTGCGGGGACACCGGGGGGGGGGTGAGGACAGAGGACCCCCCCCAGGTGTCCAGGCGGACCCCGAAAGGTCCCCCCGGGGGACCCCCAGGTGCTCGTGTGGCACCCCCACGTGTTCAGGGAGCCCCCCCACAAAGGTCACACAGGTGCCCAGGTGATCCCCCCCCAGATGCCCAGGTACCTCCTCCAGGTATCCAGGTACCCCCCCAGGTGCCCAGGTGCCCCCCCAGGGTCACACAGGTGCCCAGGTGACCCCCCCCAGATGCCCAGGTACCTCCTCCAGGTATCCAGGTACCCCCCCCAGGTACCCAGGTGACCCCCCCAGGTATCCAGGTACCCCCCCAGGTACCCAGGTGCCCCCCCAGGGTCACACAGGTGCCCGGGTGACCCCCCCAGATGCCCAGGTACCTCCTCCAGGTATCCAGGTACCCCCCCTAGGTACCCAGGTAGCCCCCCAAAGGTCACACAGGTGCCCAGGTGACCCCCCCAGGTGTCCATGTGCCTCCCCCAGGTACCCAGGTAGCCCCCCAGGTACCCAGGTAGCCCCTCAGGGTCACACAAGTGCCCAGGTGACCCCCTCAGGTACCCAGGTACCTCCTCCAGGTACCCAGGTAGCCCCCCCAAGTGCCCAGGTGCCCCCCCCCAGGTGCTCAGGTGGCCCCCCCAGAGTCCCACATGTGCCCAGGGAGCCCCCCCAAAGGTCACACAGGTGCCCAGGTGACCCCCCCAGATGCCCAGGTACCTCCCCCAGGTACCCAGATACCCCCCCCAAGTGCCCAGGTAGCCCCCCAAAGGTCACACAGGTGCCCAGGTGACCCCCCCAGGTGTCCATGTCCCTCCCCCAGGTATCCAGGTACCCCCCCAGGTACCCAGGTAGCCCCCCCAAGTGCCCAGGTAGCCCCCCAAAGGTCACACAGGTGCCCAGGTGACCCCCCCCCAGATGCCCAGGTACCTCCTCCAGGTATCCAGGTCCCCCCCCAGGTACTCAGGTGGCCCCCCCACAGTCCCACATGTGCCCAGGTAGCCCCCCCCAAGTATCCAGGTGCCCCCCCAGGGTCACACAGGTGCCCACGTGACCCCCCCCAGGTGCCCAGGTACCCCCCAAGGTCACACAGGTGCCCAGGTACCTTCTCCAGGTATCCAGGTACCCCCCCAAGTACCCAGGTAGCCCCCCCAGGCTCACACAGGTGCCCAGGTACCCCCCCCAGGTGCTCAGGTGGCCCCCCCAGAGTCCCACATGTGCCCAGATAGCCCCCCCAAATGCCCAGGTAGCCCCCGAAAGGTCACACAGGTGCCCAGGTGATCCCCCCCGAGATGCCCAGGTACCTCCCCCAGGTACCCAGATACCCCCCCAGGTACCCAGGTGACCCCCCCAGGTGCCCAGGGAGCCCCCCCAAAGGTCACACAGGTGCCCGGGTGACCCCCCCCAGATGCCCAGGTACCTCCTCCAGGTATCCAGGTACCCCCCCCAGGTGCTCAGGTGGCCCCCCCAGAGTCCCACATGTGCCCAGGTAGCCCCCCCCAAGTATCCAGGTAGCCCCCCAAAGGACACACAGGTGCCCAGGTGATCCCCCCCAGGTGCCCAGGTGACCCCCCCCAAGTATCCAGGTGACCCCCCAAGGTCACACAGGTGCCCAGGTACCTCCTCCAGGTATCCAGGTCCTCCCCCCAGGTGCTCAGGTGGCCCCCCCAGAGTCCCACATGTGCCCAGATAGCCCCCCCAAGTATCCAGGTGCCCCCCCGAGCTCACACAGGTGCCCAGGTGATCCCCCCCAGATGCCCAGGTACCTTCTCCAGGTATCCAGGTACCCCCCACAGGTGCCCAGGTAGCCCCCCAAAGGTCACACAGGTGCCCAGGTGACCCCCCCCAGGTGTCCAGGTACCTCCTCCAGGTATCCAGGTACCCCCCCAGGTGCTCAGGTGCCCCCCCAGGCTCACACAGGTGCCTAGGTGACCCCCCCAGGTACCCAGGTAGCCCCACCAAGTGTCCAGGTGACTCCCCCAGATGCCCAGGTACCTCCTTCAGGTATCCAGGTACCCCCCCCAGGTGCCCAGGTGACCCCCCCCAAGTATCCAGGTGACCCCCCAAGGTCACACAGGTGCCCAGGTGCCCCCCCAGGTGCCCAGGTAGCCCCCCCAGGTCACCCCCAGCCCCCCCTCACCGTTCTCCAGCGCAGGGAGGTCGCCCAGGGACCCGTTCTCATCTGGGGGAGGCACAGGGGGGAAGGGGGGGGTGTCAGAGCTGCCCCTCCCCCACCCCTCAGCACCCTCCACCCCCCCAAAAACCCCCAGACCCCCAAAAACCCCCTGTACCCCCCAAAATCCCCACCCCCCCAAAAACCCCCTGTACCCCCAAAAACCCCCAGACCCCCCCAAAAACCCCCTGTACCCCCAATTTCCCCTGTACCCCCAAAAACCCCCAAACTCCAAAAACCCCCAGACCCCCAAAATCCCCCTGTACCCCCAATTCCCCCTGTACCCCCCAAAAACCCCCACCCCCCCAAAAACCCCCTGTACCCCCAAAAACCCCCTGTACTCCCAAAACCCGCCTGTACCTCCAAAAACCCCCAAACTCCAAAAACCCCCAGACCCCCAAAAACCCCCTGTACCCCCAATTCCCCCCAGCCTCCCAGTGCCCCCAGCCCCAATTCCCTTGTCCCCCAATCCCCCCGCACCCCACAAACCCCCTGTGCCCCAAATTCCCTCTCTGTACCCCCAATCCCCCCAGACCCCCAATTCCCCTTTCCCCTCAGCTCCCCAAATCACCCCCCCCCCAGCTCCCCAATTGCCCCGGTACCCCCAATTCCCCCCAGCCCCCCTGGTACCCCAATTCCCCCAACCCCCCCAGCCCCCCCCCATTCCCCCCAGCCCCCCCAAAACCCTCCATACCCCCAATTCCCTTCCCCAATTGCCCCCTGCCCCCCCAATTCCCCCGGTACCCCAATCCTCCCCAGCCCCCCAATCCCCCCAGTTCCTATTTTTCCCTTTAACCCCCCAAGCCCCCATTTTTCCCCCATTTTTCCCCCATTTTCCCCCCATTTTTCCCCTTTTTCCCTGACCGTGCCCGGGGGTGCCGAGCTGGGCCCGCAGCTGCCGCAGCCTCTGGGCGGCCTCGGCCTGGAGGCGCTGCCGGCGCCGCCGCTGCTCGGGAGGGAGCCCCGGCACGGCCGCCAGGCGCCGAGCGGCCTCCAGCACCTGCACCTGCACCTGCACCTGAGCCTGCGCCTCGCGCCGGGCCCGCGACACCTGAGAGGGAAAATGGGCAGAAATGGAAGAAAATGAGGCGAAAACGAGGAAAAATGTGGGGAAAATGGAGGAACAGGAAAGGGCCAGGCGGCCTTCAGGGCCAGGGCCTAGGTCCGGGCCTGTGCCTGCGCCTCCCGCCATGCACGGGACACCTGAGAGGGAAATGGGGAGAAATTGAGGCGAAATGGGGAAAAGGGGGATAAATGTGAGGAAAACGGTGGATAAAGGAGGAAAAAATGGGGATAAATGCAGGGAAAATGGAGAAACAAGAAAGGGCCAGGCGGCCTTCAGGGCCAGGGCCTAGGTCCGGGCCTGTGCCTGCGCCTCCCGCCATGCACAGGACGCCTGAGGGGGAAATGGGGAGAAATTGAGGCCAAATGGGGAAAACGGGGATAAATGTGAGGAAAACGGTGCATAAATGAGGAAAAAATGGGGATAAATGCAGGGAAAATGGAGGAACAAGAAAGGGCCGGGTGGCCTTCAGGGCCAGGGCCTAGGTCCGGGCCTGCGCCTGCGCCTCCCGCCATGCACGGGACACCTGAGGGGGAAATGGGGAGAAATTGAGGCGAAATGGGGAAAACGGGGATAAATGAGGGAAAAATGGGGATAAATGAGGAAAAAATGGGGATAAATGCAGGGAAAATGGAGAAACAGGAAAGGGCCGGGCGGCCTTCAGGGCCAGGGCCTAGGTCTGGGCCTGCACCAGAAAAAATGAGGAAAAATGAGGAAAAATGAGGAAAAATGAGGAAAAATGAGGAAAACAGGGAAGAGCTGGGTGCTCTCCAGTAGTTGCTCCTGTAAATGGGAGAAACTGAGAGAAATAAATGGGAAAGGTGAGGAAAATACAAAAAAATGTGGGAAATGGGAGAAATGGGAATGGGGGAAATTGGGAATGGGAGAAATGAGGGAAATGGGTAAAACGGGGAATTTGGAATGGGGGAAATGGGAATGGGGGAAATTGGGAAAGTGGGGGAAACGGAGAAAATGGGGAATGGGGGAAATGGGAATTTGGGAATGGAGGAAATGGAAAATTGGGAATGGAGGAAATGGGAAATTGGGAATGGAGGAAATGGGAATGGGGAAATGGCGAAATGGGAAACGGGAAATTGGCAATGGGGAAATGGGAATGGGGAAATCGGGAAATGGGAGAAATGGGAAATTGGGAATGGGGGAAATGAGGGAAATGGGTAAAATGGGGAATTTGGAATGGGGGAAATGGGAATGGGGGAAATCGGGAAAATGGGTAAAATGGGGGAAATGGGATTTTGGGAATGGGGGAAATGGGAAATTGGGAATGGGGGAAATGGAGGAAATGGGAGAAATGGAGAAATGGGAAATTGGGAATGAGGGAAATGAGGGAAATGGGGGAAATGAGAGAAATGAAGGAAATGGGGGAAATGAGGGAAATGGGTAAAATGGGAATTTGGGAATTTGAGAAATTGGAAATGGGGGAAATGGGGGAAATGGGAAATGGGGGACGAGGAAAGAGGGAAATGGGGACAGGGTGGGGGGACACCATGGGGACACCAAAGGGACACCAAAGGGACACTGTGGGACCCAGGGGACACCAAGGGGACACCAAGGGGACACCATGGGAACACCAGAGGGTATGGGGACACCGTGGAGCCCAGGGGACACCACAGGGTATGGGGACACCATGGGGACACCATGGGAACACCAGAGGGTATGGGGACACCGTGGAGACCCAGGGGACACCAAGGGGACACCAGGGGACACCACAGGATATGGGGACACCAAGGGGACACCAGGGGACACCACAGGGTACGGGGACACCGTGGAACCCAGGGGACACCACAGGGTATGAGGACACCAAGGGGACACCACAGGGTATGGGGACACCAAGGAGACACCACAGGGTATGGGGACACCAAGGGGACACCAGGGGACACCACAGGGTATGGGGACACCTTGGAGACCCAGGGGACACCACAAGGTATGGGGACACCAAGGGGACACCACAGGGTATGGGGACACCAAGGGGACACCACAGGGTATGGGGACACCGTGCAGCCCAGGGGACACCAAGGGGACACCACAGGGTATGGGGACACCGTGGAGACCCAGGGGACACCACAGGGTATGGAGACACCAAGGGGACACCATGGGAACACCACAGGGTATGGGGACACCAAGGGGACACCAAGGGGACACCACAGGGTATGGGGACACCGTGGAGCCCAGGGGACACCACAGGGTATGGTGACACCAAGGGGACACCAAGGGGACACCACAGGTTATGGGGACACCAAGGGGACACCAGGGGACACCACAGGGTATGGGGACACCAAGGGGACACCAAGGGGACACCAAGAGGACACCACAGGGTATGGGGACACCAAGGGGACACCAGGGGACACCACAGGGTATGAGGACACCAAGGGGACACCACAGGGTATGGGGACACCAAGGGGACACCAGGGGACACCACAGGGTATGGGGACACCAAGGGGACACCAAGGGGACACCACAGGGTATGGGGACACCGTGGAGACCCAGGGGACACCTCGGGGACACGTGGGGACGTACCAGAGCGTGTGGGGACCCGCAGGACGTGGGGGCGCCCCTGTGACACACGGGGGGACGGGAGCCACCGTCGGGGTACAGGGGCCACTGCGGGGACACCGTGGGGACATCGTGGGAGCGGGGACACCGTGGGGCCACACAGAACGTGGGGCCACCACGGGGACAGCGGGGGTCACACAAGGACACCGTGGGGACACCCAGAGTGTGGGGACACCGTGAGGGGTCCAGGGGACACCCTGGGGACACACAAGGGCCACCAAAGACCAGCATGGGGACACCACAGGGACATCCAGGATGTAGGGGCCACCCTGGGGACACCATGGGGACACAAGGGGACACAAGGGGACACCCAGGGGACACCCAGGATGTAGGGGCCACCCTGGGGACACCCTGGGGACACCATGGGGCCATCCAGGGGACACAAGGGGACACACAAGGGCCACCAAAGAGCAGCATGGGGACACCACAGGGACATCCAGGGGACATCCAGGATGTAGGGGCCACCCTGGGGACACCATGGGAACACTGTGGGGACACCCTGGGGACACACAGGGGTCACAACGGGATACCATGGGGACACTGTGGGGACATCCAGGGGACACCCAGGATGTAAGGGCCACTCTGGGGACACCATGGGGACACCATGGAGGCACACAGGGGTCACAACGGGACACCATGGGAACACTGTGGGGACATCCAGGGGACACTCAGGATGTAGGGGCCACCCTGGGGACACCATGGGGACACAAGGGGACACCATGGGGACACACAAGGGCCACCAAAGACCAGCATGGGGACACCACAGGCACATCCAGGGGACACACGGGATGGGGAGGCCACCAGGGACCCCTCTGGGGACATCACGGAGGCACACAGGGGTCACAAGGGGACACTGTGGGGACATCCAGGGGACACCCAGGATGTAAGGGCCACTCTGGGGACACCCTGGGGCCACCCTGGGGACACAAGGGGACACCATGGGGACACACAGGGGTCACAAGGGGACACCATGGGGACACTGTGGGGACACCCAGGATGTAGGGGCCACCCTGGGGACACCATGGGGACATCCAGGGGACACCATGGGGACACTGTGGGGACATCCAGGGGACACCCAGAATGCAGGGGCCACCCTGGGGACACCATGGGGACACCGTGGGGACACTGTGGGGACACCATGGGGCCATCCAGGGGACACCATGGGGACACACAAGGGCCACCAAAGAGCAGCATGGGGACACTGTGGGGACATCCAGGGGACACTCAGGATGTAAGGGCCACCCTGGGGACACTGTGGGGAGACCATGGGGACACTGTGGGGACATCCAGGGGACACCCAGGATGTGAAGGCCACCAGGGACCCCTCTGGGGACATCATGGAGGCACACAGGGGTCACAAGGGGACACCATGGGGACACACAGGGGCCACCAAAGACCATCATGGGGACACCACAGGGACATCCACGGGACACCCAGGATGTAGGGGCCACCCTGGGGACATCATGGGGACACCATGGGGACACACAAGGGCCACCAAAGAGCAGCATGGGGACACCACAGGGACATCCACGGGACACCCAGGATGTAGGGGCCACCCTGGGGACACACAGGGGTCACAAGGGGACACCATGGGGACACTGTGGGGACATCCAGGATGTAGGGGCCACCCTGGGGACACCATGGGGACACTCAGGGGTTACAAAGGCCACCTGGGGTCACACAGGGGTCACAAGGGGCCACCCTGGGGACACCATGGGGACACTGTGGGGACATCCAGGGGTCACAAGGGGACACACAAGGGCCACCAAAGACCAGCATGGGGACACCACAGTGACATCCAGGGGATGTAGGGGCCACCCTGGGGACACCATGGGGACACCCTGGGGACACAAGGGGACATCCAGGGGCCACCCTGGGGACACTCATGGAGCCGTGGCCACCACAGGGGTCTGGGGGCACCCCCGGGTTGGGATTTGAGACGGTGCCCCCCCCCCCCAACCCCCCCCACCAAAGGACGTTTCAGCCACCCCCACCCCCCCCTCCAGCCCCCTCCCCAAACATCCCCAAATGTCCCCCAAATGTCCCCAAATGTCCCCAAACGTCCCCAGACCCACCTCGGGGGGGGGTCCCCGCGGGGGGGCCCCGGAGCGGCGCCGGGGGGGGGGCTGGGGTCTCTCTCCGGGCTCCAGGGGGTACTCGGGGGGCAACTGCCCGTCAGCTCCTGGGGGGGCAACAGGGGCGGCTCGGGGGGGTCCGGGGGGGGCTGGGGGTATTTGGGGAGGGGTCTTGGGGGGATTTTGGGGGATCCTGGGGGGTTTGGGGGGGGGTCCTGGGGGTGTTTGAGGGGGGTGCTGGCGTTTTGGGGGTCCTGGGGGGTTTGGGGGGGGGCTTGGGATAATTGGGGAGGGGTCTTGGGGGGTTTGGGGGGGGACTGGGGTATTTGGGGAGGGGTCCTGGGGGGGATTTGGGGGGTCCTGGGGGGTTTGGGGGGGGGTTCTTGGGGGTGTTTGGGGGGTCCTGAGGGGTTTGGGGTGGCCTGGGGGGTTTTGGGGAGGGGTCCTGGGGGGTTTGGGGGGGGGGTCTGGAGGATTTTGAGAGGGCTGGGGGTATTTGGGGAGGGGTCCTGAAGGGTTTGGGGGGGGCCTGGGGGGTTTGGGGGGGCTTTGGATAATTGGGGAGGGGTCCTGGGGGGGGTTTGGGGATCCTGGGGGGTTTGGGGGGGGGTCCTGAGGGGTTTGGGGGGGGCTGGGGTATTTGGGGAGGGGTCCTGGGGGGTTTGGGGGGGTCCTGGGGGGGACTGGGTGTATTTGGGGAGGGGTCCTGGGGGGTTTGGGGGGGGGGGGTCTGGAGGATTTTGAGGGGGGCTGGGGGTATTTGGAGAGGGGTCCTGTGGGGTTTTGATAGGGTTCTGGGGGGTTTGGGGGGTTTCTGGGGGTTTGGGGAGGTTTGGGGGGTCCTGGGGGGTTTGGGGAGGGTCTTGGGGCTTTTGATGGAGTTATGGGGTCCTGGTGGTGTCTGGGGAGGGGTTCTGGGGGAGTTTGGGGAGGGGTCCTTGAGGACCCCAAACCCCCCCCCCCATCCCCAGCCCCATTATCCCAATTTTTCTCACCCAGTGCCCCCCAAAATCCCCCCCCCAAATTCCACAGAGGTTCCCCCCCCCCCCCCAAATCCCCCCACCCTGGACCCCCCCCCCAATTCCTCCAATTCCTCAGAGCCCCCCAAAATCCCCCCCAGCCCCAAAATCCCAAATTTCCCCCAAATCCCCCTCCCCAATCCCCCTGCCCTGAGCCCCCCCAGATCCCCCCGGGTTTGGGGAGGGGTCCCGGGGGGCAAACTCAGGGGTCAGAGGTCATTCCGGGAGGGGGGCGTGTCAAGGTTTGGGGGTCACTTGAGGTCACTCAGTGCTGGGGTCAGGGGTCGGGGGTCACTCTGGGGTCACTTGAGGTCACTCAGTGCTGGGGTCAGGGGTCATTTGGGGGGGTCAGGGTTTGGGGGTCACTCTGGGGTCAGGGGTCATTCGGGGGGGTCAGGAGTTGGGGGTCACTTGAGGTCACTCAGTGCTGAGGTCAGGGGGTCATTTGGGGAGGGGGGTCAGGGTTTGGGGGTCACTCTGGGGTCACTCAGTGCTGGGGTCAGGGGTCGGGGGGTCACTCTGGGGTCACTTGAGGTCACTCAGTGCTGGGGTCAGGGGTCATTCGGGGACAGGGGGGTCAGGGTTTGGGGTCACTCTGGGGTCAGGGGTCATTCAGGGAGGGGGGCGTGTCAAGGTTAGGGGTCATTTGAGGTCACTCAGTTCTGGGGTCAGGGGTCATTGGGGGGGTCAGGGTTTAGGGGTCACTTGAGGTCACTCAGTGCTGGGGTCAGGGGTCATTCAGGGAGGGGGGTGTCAGGGTTTGGGGGTCACTCTGGGTCAGGGGTCATTCAGGGAGGGGGGGTCAGGGGTTGGGGGTCACTCTGGGGTCACTCAGGGTGCTCTGGGATTGGGGTCACAGCCAGGGGTCAGAGGTCACTCAGGGTGTCCAGGTGGGGTGAGCAGGGGTCACTCAAGGTCACTCAGGGGGTCACTGAGGAGTCACAGTCAAGGTCACGCAGTGCTGGGGGTCAGGGGTCAGAGGTCATTCAGGGACAGGGGGTCACTCAGGGGTCACTTGAGGTCACTCAGTGCTGGGGTCAGGGGTCATTTGGGGGGGTCAGGGTTTGGGGGGGTCACTCAGGGGTCACTCAGGAGGTCCTGGGGGTGACCCAGGGGTCAACTCAAGGTCCGTTCATGGTGGGGATCAGGGGTCAGGGGTCATTCAGGGACAGGGGGTCAAGGTTTGGAGGTCACCCAGGGGTCACCCAGAGGTCAGTCCAGGGTCACCCAGAGGTCACCCAGGGGTCACCCGGGGGTCACTCACGGCCTCCTGCAGGCAGAGGCGCCGCAGCTCCCGCAGGCGCAGCCCCAGAGCCTGGCGGAGCCCCCGCTGGCGCTCGCGGAGCTCCTGCAGCCGGGACGGCACCCCTGGCACAGGGACAGGGACAATGAGGGACAGCAGGGACAGTGACAGTGACACAGGGACAGCAGGGACAGGGACAGGGTCAGGGACACAGTGACAGTGAGAAACACAGGGACACAGGGGACACTGAGGGACAGCCCCCGGAGCTCCTGCAGCCGGGACGGCACCCCTGGGACAGCGACAGGGACACGGGGACAGTGAGGGACAGCAGGGACAGGGATTAAGGACAATGACAGTGACACAGGGTCAGGGACAGCCCCCGCTGGTGCTCACGGAGCTCCTGCAGCCAGGATGGCACCCCTGGGACAGGGACAGTGACACAGGGACAGGGTCAGGGACAGCCCCCGCTGGCACTCACGGAGGACGGCACCCCTGGGGACAGCAGAGACAGTGACACAGGGACAGGGACAGAGCACAGGGCAGGGCAGGGACACAGGGACACGGGGACAGTGACAGTGACACAGGGACTGCCCCCAGAGCTCCTGCAGCCGGGACGGCACCCCTGGCACAGGGACAGGGACAGTGACACAGGGACAGCAGGGACAGGGACACAGAGACAGTGACAGTGACACGGGGACACTGAGGACCGCAGGGACACAGGAACAGCAGGGACAGGGATTAGAGACAATGACAGTGACACAGGGTCAGGGACAGCCCCCACTGGCGCTCGCGGAGCTCCTGCAGCTGGGACGGCACCCCTGGGACAGGGACAGTGACACAGGGACAGTGACACAGGGACACAGTGACACAGGGACAGTGACACAGGGACACGGGGACACTGAGGGACTGCCCCCAGAGCTCCTGCAGCCGGGACGGCACCCCTGGGACAGCGACAGGGACAGTGACAGTGACACAGGGACAGTGACAGTGACACGGGGACAGGGACACAGGGACACAGAGCTCCTGCAGCCGGGACGGCAACCCCTGGGACAGGGACAGGGACAGTGACACAGGGACACGGGGACAGGGACAGTGACACAGAGCAGGGACAGCCCCCGGAGCTCCTGCAGCCGGGACGGCACCCCTGGCACAGGGACAGGGACACAGGGACAGGGACACAGGAACACAGGGACAGGGACACAGGGACACTGAGAGACAGCAGTGACACAGAGCAGGACAGCCCCCAGAGCTCTTGCAGCCGGGACAGCACCCCTGGGACAGGGACAGGGACACAGGGACAGCAGGGACAGCAGGACAGTGATACAGTGACACAGGGGCAGCAGGGACAGTGACACAGTGACACAGTGACACAGGCACAGGGTCAGGGACAGCCCCCGCTGGCACTCACGGAGGACGGCACCCCTGGGGACAGCAGGGACAGGGACACAGGGACACTCAGGGACACAGGGACAGCAGGAACAGGGACACAGGGACATTGGGACAGCAGGGACAGGGACACAGGGTCAGGGACAGCAAGGACAGGGACACAGGGACAGCAGGGACACTGAGGGACAGCAGGGACAGCAGGGACAGTGACACAGGGACAGTGACACAGTGACACTGAGGGACAGCAAGGACACAGTGACACAGGGACAGAGCACAGGGCAGGGCAGGCACACAGGACAGGGCGGGGCACAGGTGACAGACAGGGACAGGGGACAGGGACAGGGACAGGAGACAGGGGACAGGGCTTGGGGACACCGGGTGCCAGCAGGACCGGGGCAGAATTCCGGGGGCCCTGAGGGCTCTGGGGACACCGCGGGGCAGGGGTGACACCGGGGGTGACACCGGGAGTGTCCCCAAGTGCCAGCACAGGGCGCCAGGGCTTGGGGACACCGGGGGACACCGGGGCTCCAGAACTGGAGCAGAATTTGGGGGGTCCCGGAGGGTCCTGGGGGTGACACCGGGGGTGTCCCCAAGTGCCAGGACAGGGACAGGGGACAGAGTTTGGGGACATCAGGGGACACCGGGGCTTGGGGACACTGCGGGGCACCAGAATTCGGGGGGTCCTGAGAGGTCCCAGGGGGGCTTGGGGGACCCAGGGGGTTTTTGGGGGGTCCCGGGGGGATTTTGGGGGGTCCTGGGGGTGACACCAGAGGTGTCCCCAAGTGCCAGGACAGGGACAGAGCGTGGGGACACCGGGGGCCACCAGGGGTTGGGGACACCACGAGGGCTCCAGAACCGGGGCAGAATTTGGGGAGTTTTGGGGGGGTCCCGGGGAGGTTTTGGGGGGGTCCCGGGGGTGACACTGGGGGTGTCCCCAAATGCCAGGACAGGGACAGCGGTTGGGGACATGGGGGGGACATGAGGTTCCAGACGCGAGGCAGAATTTGGGGGGGTCCCGGGGGGTTTTTGGGGGTCCTGGGGAGTTTTTGGGGGGTCCCGGGGGTGACACCGGGGGTGACACTGGGGGTGTCCCCAAAGCACCAGGACAGGAGGGGACAGGGACAGGAGTTGGGGACACCAGAAGCCACCAGGGGTTGGGGACACCGGGAGGCTCCAGAACCGGGGCAGAATTTGGGGAGTTTTGGGGGGGTCCCGGGGGGGTTTCGGGGGTCCCGGGGGTGACACCGGGGGTGACACCGGGGGTGTCCCCAAAGCACCAATGGGAGGAGGGGACAGGGACAGGGTTGGGGACACCAGAGGCCACCAGGCTTGGGGACACCGGGGGGGGCTCCAGAACCGGGGCAGAATTTGGGGATTTTTGGGGGGGTCCCGGGGGAGTTTTTGGGGGGGTCCTGGAGGTGCCACCGGGGGTGTCCCCAAATGCCAGGACAGGGGATGGGGACAGGAGTTGGGGACATGGGGGGGGACATGAAGGTTCCAGAAGCGAGGCAGAATTTGGGA